>CAWVQL010000153.1:0-41766 GCA_963932265.1 Thymelicus lineola | reverse complement strand
GGGAATAAACGAAAGTAATATTATACACGAGATATGGACATTGTTTTTTGATTATATTGCCGAGGAGCTAATAAAACGTCGTTATAGCCAGCCCGCACATAAAAATCATTGACGACTTGAGTATAGACTTCTAGTATGTTGCAAATTTTTGTTTTCTCAGTTAATTCTGTGTTTATTCATTCTTTGTAAATCTGGAAGAGATGAGAACTTGGAACAGTGATGGAGAATTTTTACTCATTGAATCCGAAGACTTTGGTACAAGACCCATCCGATACATTTGGAAATCCTCTGCAATCTTGTAACTCTAAGTATGTATCTAATTCTTTAAATCCAATGGCAATAAGGCAGGCAGGTTCAGCTTATATCCTTTTATGAGGATTAAAACAAAAAAGAAAGATTTATTCCTAAAGTAAAGACATTAACATCGAATAATTTGTTAGAATTCTTATATAAATCAAGACTGATAAACAACTCTTTTCAGGGTGTAATTCAAATAATTCCTCCAGTATTATAGGTTCTCAGGGTAGAGTTTCGATTCAAAGTCAAAGTCAAAGTCAAAATATTTTATTCATATAGGTATCATTGATACACTTATGCACGTCATTTTTTGGCTTTTCGGAAGGTGCTTTGTCATGGAGGAGAAGAAAAGCCTAAAGAAACTCCTCAGCACATCATTTAAAAAAAATATTACAAAAAAGATATTATCATACAAAAGTTTACTATTCTGAGTGGAACTGGTAGTGGTTGCAGAGCTAATCATTTCCATGCGTCTTTGTCATTTAAATACTCGTTTACACTATAATATCCCTTGCCTAACAATTGTGTTTTTACACGTTTTTTGAAAGATTCTATTGGCAAGTCACGTATTATTTTTGGGATTTTATTATAGAAATGTACACCAAGCCCTATGAAAGATCGTTGCACTTTACTTAGGCGGAACGAAGGCGTAATTAATTGATACATTCTTTTTGTTTGGCGATTGTTAATATCAAAATTTTGTTTATACGCGTTTATATTCTTCCTTATAAAAACTACATTATTGAAGATATACTGGGAAGCTACTGTAAGTATACCTATTACCTTGAACTTTTCACGCAAAGATTCCCGAGACTTAAGTTTATAGATAGCCCTAACAGCCCTTTTTTGGAGAATGAAAATTTGTTCTATATTGGCTGCTTTGCCCCACAGCAAGATGGCATATGACATAACACTGTGGAAATAAGCAAAATAAACTATCCTAGCAGTTTCGACGTCAGTATACTGCCTTATTCTCCTAACAGCATAAGCAGCCCTACCAAGTTTTGTCGCGAGATTTGTTATATGTGGGCCCCATTGAAGTTTACTATCTAAGGTCACCCCTAAAAAGACCGTTGATTCCTCCATATGCAATGTTTCATTATTTATTTTAAGAGATTTGCTGACTTTTTTAACATTAGGTAGCACAAACTCTATACATTTAGTTTTTTTTGCATTTAAAAGTAAGTTATTGATAGTGAACCAACGCGACACATGCGAAAGAGCACTATTTACGTCGTCGAAATTTACTTTATTCCTTTCACACTTAAATATTAATGATGTATCATCAGCAAATAGTACAATATCCGCTTGGTTCTTTACATAATGTGGTAAATCATTAATATATACCAGAAAAAGAAACGGACCCAATATAGAGCCCTGCGGTACACCCATCACAGCCGGTGACCCCGATGACTTAATATCGTTTATGCTTACTTTTTGTATTCTATCACTCAAATAAGACGCGATCAAGCTAAGGGCCTTGTTTTTTATACCATAGTGGCCAAGTTTAAGCAGCAATGTTTCGTGCTCAACACAATCAAATGCCTTAGATAAGTCACAAAATACACCTATGGCATTTTGTGATGCTTCCCATGCTTCAAATATATGCTTTAAAAGCCTAGCCCGGGCATCGGTTGTACTCCGGCCTTTCGTGAAACCGTATTGCTCAGGATGTAATAATTTATTATTATTGAAATGGGTTAACATTTGATTCAGTATTATCTTTTCGAAGATCTTACTAAGAGTTGGTAAAACAGAAACTGGTCTATAGTTATTAACATCAGTTTTTTCACCTGTTTTAAAAAGTGGAATGATTTTGCTGCATTTCATAAGATCTGGAAAGATACCGAGATCTATACATTTATTAAAAACTACGACCAAATATGGAGCTATGATATCTATAATATGCTGTATTATTTTTACCGAGATGCCCCACAAGTCACCTGTATTCTTTACCTTCAGAGACTGAAATGCTTTAATTAAGTCTCTAGTGGTTATATGTTTAAATTCGAATGAAATGTTACATTCATTAACATGATTTTTTAATATAGAAAGTGCTTCCGCCGGTGAAGAAGCTAGTGAACGGGTTAACGTTATAGGAATGTTACAGAAATGATTTTCAAACTCGCTTGCCACGTCTTTATCAGCAGTGATTATATTTTTATTAATCAACAATTCGTAACTGAAATCACAGGACTTTGCGTTACCGTTCTCACTGCTAATTATATTCCAAATCGTTTTTATTTTGTCATCCGAGTTAATAATTTTGTCCTTTATATACATTGATTTCGCCTGAATGCAAACGATTTTAAAGATTTTAGAATAATTTCTCACATGCTCGTGGAAAGTTGGAGAAAAATTGTATTTTTTCTCGGCATAGAGGTCATTTTGTTTCTACTTTTATAAATACCTACAGTAGCCCAATCACTAAATTTACTATTTTTGGCTATATCTATGTACCTAAGCTTGAATATTCGATAAAAGTTTACTCTGACCGAAGCAATAATTTGTATTGTAAGGGACTAACTATCTATTTTAAGTAGATGATTTCTTCTGATGGGTCCCCAATGACTATTAAACTTTCTCTATTATAACAGCCAAGAGTCCCCTAATACGTGTGAGAACGGGTCATTTATCAAAAGGAACTAGGACGAGGATGCGAGGCTGACCAGTAACGGGGTACCGCCATCACGACAGATGGGAACGTGCAAGGGTTAGCCCATATGTCAGCCACTATCAATCACACGAACTGTAAATATTGTGTGTTTGTACCGATGACTTATTGACAATAGACAGCTCATGCTGTGTATGCTACCGTTTACCCTTTTGTCGATTAATCAATAAATTAGAAGGTAAACGGTTAGTAAATTATTTGTACCTAAGTAGTTTCGTTTGAAAACGTAGTATAGGACGCCCCCCGACCAGATGGACTGACGACCTGAAGAAGACAGCGGGCATCCGCTGGATTCAGAAGGCTCAAGACCGGTCAGTGGCGCAAGTTAGGGGAGGCCTATGTCCAGCAGTGGACCTCCATTAGTGATCGAAGATGGATGGAAATTAGTTTTGTGGATGTCAATACATTTTTAGAATGTTTAAGATCAATCTAGCTTATTGAATTAGTTCAAACTAAAATAATCCCGATTACGATACGATTTTTGAGCTACCTAAGCTTCCTTGTTGGACTGATAGTTCAATAATTAGGTAGGTAATTTAGGTAAACCTTTTTATGCCCGGCTTTCTCTGTTTTCATATTCTGTTGTGTTTTTCTGTTTGATATTCTGCAGTTTGCTACACAGCTTTTGGATTATTAAATGAGGACATTTATGCTATATTAGTACTTTTCAAGATTATAAAGTTTACAATTTGCGGACCAATTACAATGTCAATTGTTATAGCATCTCCAATCAACCATGGTTGATAAAATGTGGTATTGCCTACTTTGTTTAAATCAAATTGTTTATTTATTTTTTAATAATCTTTACAAGTCTAAAAATCCTTGTCAAAAAATCTCTCATTAAAGAGATTAAAAATCTATCGCCCAACAAATTCCCTGACTTCAGCAAATCGGTCTATTTCTCAACAGATTTAAATGTCTCGATTTTTACTAAACACCGGTAGACATGTGCTCGGGCTATTAAACTTTGTCATCGGCAATTAGTAAAGGCGAGACTAAACAATTTATAGCGCACCTCGCGATCACCGCCGACATGTGACACCCATTCGGGACGGCTGTTAACAAATTAAAACGATTTGTTCTGTTATTCTAATGGGGAGCTATGGGAAGTGTATTTTGACAAAATTTATTGCCACCACGCCTTCTTCGACTTTTTTCGCGATCAGGGCGGATGCCTTGACATCTGTCGCGCTGAAAACGGTCACGCCTCTGCGTTGCGCCTTCGCCAAATATTGACTTTTGAAAGAAGTCACAACACTTAGCTACTTCACAATCACTCTTTTATTCAATTTTACTTTTACAAGAACACAGTGCGCTAGCCCGCCATTGAATCTCAAGCAAGTCGAATGTCAAAACCGTTTTTTATTTTTCTACCCACATTCAATTTTTATCTATTTTAATCATTATTGCCAACTTCAAAAATATAATAATAATTTATCATTGCTAACATTCGGCTAATCCTGACATCAAACGCGACCTCGCGTTTACAAAATAAACAAAAAAAAACAATAAAGAAAAGAAAAAGAAGAGAAAGGGTCACTCTTAATACTACATCGTCTGTAGGCACTCTCACCCACAGCGACTCACTCTTAATACTACATCGTCTGTAGGCACTCTCACCCACAGCGACTCACTCTTAATACTACATCGTCTGTAGGCACTCTCACCCACAGCGACTCACTCTTATTACTACATCGTCTGTAGGCACTCTCACCTACAACGACTCACTCTTATCACTACATCGTCTGTAGGCACTCTCACCTACAGCGACTCACTGTTATCACTATTATCGTCTATTGGCACTTAAACCTATAGCGACTCGCTCTTAACATAATATAATATTCTCTCAATAATCTCTGTAATAATTATCACTTATAATACACTCGCTTATTATCACTTATAAATTGATAAGTTAATATTTCACTTGTTTATTCGCTTTGATATCGCTCTTAAATTATTTTCTACTTCCTTTTTCACTAATCTACACATAGATATATAATAATAACAATATCACTCTACTTTTTGGTAATTATACAATATAATAATATTATTTCACTCATATTCACTTAAATATTTATATTTCTCTTTTGTATGTATTTATCTAATCTCATTTCATAATATCTCTGTTTGATACATAATAAATTTTAATAATTAATATCTCATTATTAATATCACTTAAATTGTTACTTTATAATTACGTTACATTTATCCCTCATAAATCACTATACAATGTATTGTACAATACCTACGAACAATTCATAACACGACCAATAACCGTTATCGTTAATAACTATTAACAATCCCAAATATATTTTTTAATTCATTATATTCATATTAATCACATTAACTTTTTACTCGGAATCACTCGATACCACATCGTGATTAAAAACAAGCCATGGATGCAGCTTATCAACAGCATAGACACCTTTATAAAATTTGCTGCCTTCTTTCCTAGTAATAGGAGTATCTTCGATTTCGTAACGATCATTACCAATTATCTTTGAAATCCTAAAAGGACCGATGCACTTGGGTAACAATTTACGACTTTGCCCAGATTCCGTACGTATATCCTTTTCAACACGAACTAAATCACCTATTTTATATTGATTAGGCTGTTTATGACTCCTATCGAAACGTTCTTTCTGTTTCTGTTGATCAGATTCAATTCGAGCTTCAGCATTTTCACGAACTTCATTGCGATCTACAGGAGTACGTAATTCAGACACCACTGGGTTCATGAAACTATCGGAAACCCCTGTTGTCTGAATACCAAACAACATCTCAGAAGGGGTACGACCGGTCGCCTTATTAAAAGTATTATTCAACGACCACTGTATTTGCGGTATATGCATGTCCCACTCACATTCAGGGTGACCATGATTGGCTGCCGTAAGTGCATCGACAATGGTACGATTGTACCGCTCTACCTGTCCGTTTGATCTGGGGGATGCAACGGCATTTAAGATGTGTTTAATTCCCCTTTCTTTTACGAAATTTACAAATTCTTGGCTTGTGAAACTTGTGCCTCGGTCGGATATAACGCGATGAGGTACGCCAAAAATTGAAAAATATTCTTTGAGCACCAAAATAGTTGTGCTGCTTTTAAGATTCTTTACAGGTTTAATGTATATAAATTTCGTAAAAGACTCTATTATGACCAGTATATGGCAATTTTTCTTTTTACTAATGGGAAAAGGACCACAATGATCCATATGGATTGTATCAAATGGCTTATTGACTTTTGGTATTGGGTGAAGCTGACCTTCTTTGGCTCCAGCCGGTATTTTATTGTGAGCGCAACTCAAACAGGACTCACAGTATTTTTTAATGAAACGTCTCATCTTTTTAAACCAATACACTTGACTTACTTTATTATAGGTTTTATCAAAAGCGAAATGACCTGCGTCATCGTGATTCATACGAACTATTTGCCACCTTACTGATTTGGGGACTACCCACTTTAGATTAATATCACCGTTCTTATCCGTTATAACCCTATACAACCGACCGTTCTTAATGGAATAATTTTTATGTATATCAACAATATCTTTGGTTCCAGGATCCTTTAAAATATCTTTTATTCTTTGTATCTCCGAGTCTTGCTCCTGCACTGTGCACAACCAAGCATCTTCATCTATAGCCAAAACCTCAATGACTTCAGCAGGTTCTTGAGTTTGCATATTAATTGGGTTCCGCGACAATGCATCGACGTGACACATGTTAGTACCATTACGATTGTTGTGTTTTAAAGTGCATGCATACAATGTCATATGAAAGTCAGTCGGAAATAAATCTTCATTCGGTGCACACGCCTTTTAATTCTCGTCAATCGTCTACATACAAAATCCTTATAACAAGTTCAGTAAGGTACATAATGGTCAACATCGAGCCGGATCGCATATGAGTTCAACAAACAAGACTTGAATAGCCGCAATACAATAGGAAGAGATAAGAACGGGTCGAGCCTACATCTATTGAAAAAATTGTTTACGTCGTTGAGCCGTATTACAAAGGGATTAAGACTGCAATTAGCAACAGCTATCGAAGAAGAGACAAACAACTTCGCTCGACTGGAAGATTAACGTTTATATAATTCATTACGTTTTGCAATATTACGTTGTTAACGATACATCATGGCTACTAACGTCGAACAATTAATCAGTTTATTGGAAGATACTGCTAATTTACTTAAGAAGACACAAATTAATCTGAAGAAATGTTCAAAATCAAGATTAACTAAAGGATATTTACGTGCTCGTTTGCAATGCATCGAGGAATATTGGAAGATATTTACATCTACACATCAAGAACTGGTTAAGATTACACCGCAAGTGAAACGCATGGAAATTTCATATTTTGTCAACGACGAGTACAGCACGGTTGAAGATTTGTACCTTTGCATTAAGGCTGACATTGAAGATACAATATTGCACATGGAGTCGTCACGTACTTCGGCGCAGCACGGGGCGTCGAGTGATACTGAGATGTCGTCGGACGGAAGCCTATCGCTAGTTAGACTACCTAGGATTCAGTTACCTACCTTTTCGGGAAATTACGAAGTGTGGCCTACATTTCAAGATTTATTTATGAGTTTAGTACATAACAACGCATCGCTATCTAACGTACAAAAACTTTATTATTTAAAAACAAGCATAGCGGGCGAAGCAGAAGCACTTCTTAGGCATATTTGCGTAACCGAATCAAACTATACCCAGGCATGGGAAACACTGAAACAGCGATACGGAAATAAGCGTGTTATAGTGAATTCTTTACTCAAGAGGTTATTTACACAGAAGAAGATTAACGTACAGTCTGCCCATGAAATAAAAATGTTACTCGACACTACAACGGAGTGCATTAACACGTTAAATAATTTAGATGTCAAAACCGAGTCTTGGGATCCTGTAATAATATTTCTTCTCGTACAGAAATTGGACCAGGACTCACACAAGGAATGGGAGAACTACTCTTACAAGATTACCTCTGATGAATTACCTTTGTGGAGTGATTTAAAGAGTTTTTTGGAATCAAAATTTAGAACACTCGAGTTAGTTACTCCGACAAATACACGTAATACTACAGCGTCTTCAACTTCTCAAAGGGCAAGAGAGAAGCATACATTCCATAGCACATATCCGTCGACGAAAATATGTACATTATGCAATGAAAATCATACGTTGTGCCATTGTAAACAATTCAGCCAAATGACAATAAACGAAAGAAACAATTTTGTGAAAGACAAAAATCTTTGTTACAACTGTCTGCTAAAAGGCCATCCTGTTACATCGTGTCGATTGCCAGTATCATGTCGCATCTGCAATAAGCGTCATCATAGTCTTCTGCATCAAGTTAAGACGGAGGAGTCTGTGGCTCATACTAGTGTCGCTCAAATACAACCACAGGTTTCTAATGCAAATGTAGAAGAATGTGAGTTTCAAGTCAATACAATGATGACGTCACATTTTAACGCAAACAGTGGATTCGCTTTATTAGCTACTGCAATGGTGAAGATACAAAGTGAAAAAGGACATACTATAATGTTACGAGCCTTAATAGATCAAGGATCGCAGGCTACATTCATTAGTGAACGTGCAACGCAATTATTGAAGCTGAAAAAGAAACGTGTTTATGGTACAATTACAGGAGTCGGCACTTCTCAAACACAAATCAACAGTACTGTGCAAATACGAATCAAATCTATGTACGATACAGAATTTTGTTTACCAACAGAAGCTTACGTAATATCAAAGCAAGTTACTTCTAAATTACCTACTGAATCCATTAATTGTACAAACTGGCCGCATTTACAGAACTTACAACTTGCCGACACAGCTTACCATAAATCAGCACATATTGATCTTTTATTGGGTGTAAAAGAATATGCAGCCATCATACAACCTGGTGTCATTAAAGGTCCAGTAGGCACGCCATGCGCCCAAAAAACAACTTTAGGCTGGATACTGTTTGGAACAATTGAAGATAAACATACAAGCATACACAATATATTAGTAATGCATCATCAAATAGACTTAGACAATATGTTGAGAAATATGTGGGAGTTGGACAACGAAAATGAAAGAAGACTGACAAAGGAAGAAAGATTGTGTGAAGATATATACGAAAAAACTTATGAACGGAATAAAAATGGAAGGTACATAGTCAATTTGCCTTTTAAAACTGAAAATCCAAAATCGCCAAATGGTAATAGTAAAGAAATAGCTATGAACAGATTTTTACAATTAGAGAGAAAGTTTAAAAAGATACCTAAACTAAAAGAAGATTACACAAAAGTCATTGAAGAATATTTAAGTTTACATCATGCTGAAGAAATAGCAGAAAATGAGTATGAAAATAAATCAGTATATTTAAGTCACCATGCTGTAATTCGTAACGATAGTGAAAGTACTCCAACCAGAGTTGTATTCGACGCATCCTGTAAAGATGATAATCACATATCATTGAACGACGAACTGCTTGTTGGTCCAGTACTCCAAGAAGACCTGCGGAGTATAATAATGAGATGGAGAATGCACGCTATTTGCTTCGTTGCTGACATAAAAAAAATGTACAGAATGGTGCTAGTAGCAAAAAAGCATACAGATTATCAACGTATCTTATGGAGAAGCGATCCGTCAGAGAAAATAAAAGAATATCGCTTACTCACAGTCACATTTGGAACCGCCCCCGCACCATACCTCGCAGTTAAAACATTGATGCAATTGGCAAAAGACGAAGGAGCAGATTTTCCACTCGCAGCTAAAATACTTGAAGAAGATTTCTACGTAGATGACCTACTTACTGGTTTTGACAGTGTGGAAAAAGCAATAGAAGCGAGTGTACAACTGAAAGAACTATTAAAACGAGGTGGTTTTGAATTACAAAAGTGGTCATCGAATAGTACAGAATTCATTAAAACAATTGCACCTGAAGAAAGATCTGCTAGACTACAAATAAATATGAATATTGAAGGAACAGTAAAAGCATTAGGAATCCTGTGGGATTTAGCAAACGACCGATTCAATTATAAATTTAACTTACCTGTTATTCCAAAAACCATTACAAAACGAAGCATTTTGTCCGACATGCAAAAATTGTTTGACCCGCTCGGTTGGATTGCACCTTCAATAATAACTGCTAAAATTCTGATACAAGAGCTATGGATGGAAAAATTAGACTGGGACGAAGAAATCAATGAAGACCTGAAACAAAAATGGATAAATATTAGACAAGATTATGAAAACGTAAAAGACATAACAGTTGACAGATGGATTGGAAGTATGAACAAAGAAGGCTATAAGATTGAACTGCATGGATTTTCTGATGCCTCAGAAAAGGCCTATGCTGCCGTCGTCTATTGCAGGTTAATTAATGCTAATGGAAGTATAACAACCAAGCTACTCGCAGCACGGACACGTGTTGCTCCTGTTAAATCTGTATCCCTCCCCAGACTTGAACTTTGTGGCGCTGTTCTACTCTCGAAACTGCTGAAACAAGTAGCACAGGCAATGAGAATTCATTCTTCAAATTTATTTGCATGGACAGATTCTACTATAGTTTTGTCATGGCTACATGGGTATCCATTGCGATGGAAACAATTTGTTGCCAATAGAGTTGTAGAAATTTTAGATAATGTGAATAACGAACAATGGCATCACGTCCTTTCCCAAAACAATCCAGCTGATATTGCTTCACGAGGTGCACGCCTATCTGAATTAAAAACCTGTAAGATATGGTGGGAAGGACCAGAGTGGTTAAAAGGGAGAGAAATACAATATGGTAAAACAGACACTATATCTACAAACTTAGAGATGAGAAACATTCATGCCAATGTGAAAATTCAAGAAGAAAGTACAATTAAATTTGAAGATTTTAATAATTTGAATGAACTTTTAACAGTAATTGTATACAGCTTAAGATTTCTACACAGTAAGAAAAATCCAGATGGAGTAGATAAACCAATTCAAACCACAGAATTAAATGAAGCTTTAAACAAATGTATAAAAATAGCACAGAAAGAATTTGAAGATGAAATGAGTAACCTGAAAAAGAAAATAAATATTAAAACAAACAGTAAATTAAAAATGTTGAACCCTTACCTGGACAGTGATGGTGTTCTCAGAGTTGGTGGAAGACTGCAGAACTCCAATCTTCCAGAATACAGCAAGCACCCTGTAATACTAGGAAACAAAAGTAGTTTGACTTACCTCATTATATCTGATGCACATAAGAAGACGCTGCATGGTGGCACCCAGCTCGTACTAACATATCTGCGTTCAAAATATTGGATTATACATGCTAAGAACACTGTAAAGTCATATATACATAAATGCACCATTTGTGCCAGACAAAGGGCTATCAATAGAAACCAATTAATGGGAGACTTACCAAAAGCTCGTATCACACCTGCACGTCCATTTCAGCACTGTGGAGTCGATTTTGCTGGTCCTTTGAAGGTTTTGATGTCGAGAGGACGTGGAGCAAAACAGAATAAAGCTTATATTGCAATATTCGTGTGTATGGCCACAAAGGCGATTCACCTGGAGCTGGTTGGTGATCTCACGTCAGAGTCATTTATTGCTGCATTTCGTCGATTCATAGCTCGCAGAGGAAAATGCACACATATTTGGAGCGATCAAGGACGAACCTTTGTTGGTGCAAATAAAGATTTAGCAGAGGCATTCTCAGAAGCAAAATTACAACTTCCAGGAGACTTAGAAAATCTTCTATCATTAGAGGGAACTCAGTGGCACTTTATACCACCTTATAGTCCAAATTTTGGCGGATTATGGGAGGCTGGAGTTAAATCGACTAAATATCATTTACGGAGAATTCTTACATCCAGCCTGACATTCGAAGAAATGTCCACTACTTTGTGCGAAATAGAAGCCTGCTTAAATTCCCGGCCATTGACTCCATTAGACACTTGTGACCCTGATGCACCAGAACCTCTCACGCCTGGACATTTTTTGATCGGCGAACCTCCAATTAATATACCTACTCCTGATTTGAGAAACATTAGTATGAGTCACTTAAGTCGTTGGCAGATGACACAAAAACTAGTACGAGATTTTTGGCAAAGGTGGAAGACAGAGTACTTAACAAGGTTGCAGACAAGATCTAAATGGCAACAACGCAAAACAGAATACCAAATTGGAGACATAGTTTTGTTGAAGGATGAGCAACTTCCACCTGGAAAATGGTCCTTGGGCAGAATAACAGAAAAACATCCAGGGCCTGATGGTTGCACTCGAGTGTATAGTCTTAAATGTCGCGGTGATATTGTTAAACGTTCAGTTACAAAATTGTGTGATTTTCCTGTCAATAATGATTAGATTGGTTTAATTGTTATTTAAAAAAGACTGTCGCTTTTTGGTGGGCGGCATGTTGTGTTTTAAAGTGCATGCATACAATGTCATATGAAAGTCAGTCGGAAATAAATCTTCATTCGGTGCACACGCCTTTTAATTCTCGTCAATCGTCTACATACAAAATCCTTATAACAAGTTCAGTAAGGTACAACGATGTTCAACAATAAAATCATATTCCTGCATTGATATATACCAACGTGCAACTCTAGGTATTAAGTCCCGTTTAGTCATCGTGCTGCGGATGGCGGCACAATCTGTGATCACTTTAAAAGTTTTACCTAACACGTAAACCCTAAATCGACTTAAAGCTGCAACCACTGCCAATGTCTCTAATTCATAAGAGTGAAGTTTACTCTCATCGACAGTGGTTTGCCGGCTGTAGTATGACACGGGGTGTAATGCACCAGAACTATCACGCTGCAAGAGTATGGCACCTATACCTAATTTACTGGCGTCGGTATGAATTTCCAAATCAGCCAAAGGATCATACAACGCTAAAACGGGCCTAGAAGTTAACTTTGCCTTTAACTCGTTAAATGACTTTATTTGAGGTTCATCGAAACTAAATGGTGAATTTTTCTTTGTCAGCATCGTTAAGGGTTTTGCTATGACTGAAAAATTTTGTATGAACCGCCGAAAATAGCTAGTAAGTCCAATGAATTGCCGAACTTCATGGACGTTCCTTGGCATGGGAAATTCTGATACCGCTTGAATTTTTGCATTACCAGGCCTAATTCCTTCTGAGCTTATTTCATAGCCCAGATAGTTTATGTGTGTTTGAAAGAAATCACACTTCTTTAAATTTAAAGTAAGATTGGCTGACCTTAACATTTGAAAAACCTTTTCTAATCTTTCCAAGCCTTCTTCAATTGTATGAGAGGGTACTAATAGGTCATCCATGTATGCCAAAGCCAAATCCCTCCCCTTATTTTTAAGCATAGTGTTAATGGTACGTTGGAAGACACTGGGGGCATTAGCAAGCCCAAACGGCATTCGTTCAAACTCAAATAAACCATCTGGTGTGGCGAACGCAGTATATCTTTTACTAGCATCACTCATGGGTACTTGATAGTATCCTGATGCGAGATCCAAACTCGTAAAGAACTTATTGCCACCTAACCTATCTAGCTGGTCCTCAATACGAGGTAGGGGGTACTTGTCCTTTATGGTTTTTCTATTTAAAGCCCTAAAGTCGATACAGAGGCGCTTATCGCCGTTCTTCTTCTTAACTAATATTACCGGACTCGAATAATTGGATGTGCTTTCTCGTATAATACCATTAGTTAAAAGGTCGTCAATAATTTTGCTAAGTTGTTCGCGTTCACTATGAGATATTCTATACGGATTATATACAACAGGTTTATCATCAGTTAATGAAATGTGCATTTCGGTCAAATTAGTTTTACCCAATTCACTTAAATTCATTGCAAAACAATCTCTATACTTCTCTAATATCGAAAATAATTGGTGTTTCTCAGACTCGGTCATGACGGCACTAATCTTTATATCCTGAAGAGGCAATGGCGTATAACTCTTAGCATTTGTAGCAAACCCAACATATTCAGTATTTAATTCCTCATATTGTTGCCCTCTGGCTATCATAGTTCCATTTTTGATTTTAAGATCTCTTGACGATAAATTCGTAAGCATTATATATCCTTTACCAGATGCAAATTTAAAAAGACCAGGCAAAATAATATATTCATTAATAGGCAAGATCCTCATACTATATTGTACATACAATCCACCACAATATTCATCTTCAGCAATCACATCAACTGGCATTGTTATTTTACATGGGATGACTATGTCTTTATTTACATAAATTTTTATCTTTAATTTATTTTCGTCGATATCTGGACTCTGCATAAATAATAGTTCATTATTTGTCTTAAGGAGAGTAATATTAGGTTTCTCAGTAAAAGACTGTCCAACTAATACAGCAGTTAATAAAAAATGGTCACTCACAATAAGCATTTCCGTCCTAGCCTTAACCGAACCTATTTCTAATGTAACTGTTATCCTTCCCATAGGTTTAACTGCAGAATTACCAAATCCTTGTAAAATTGGTAAATTACTTACATCCCAATCACTCGTGGTAATAAGTTTTGCATTAGATTCACGAATGAGGGAACATTTACTACCTAAGTCAATATATCCTCTCAGCTGAACACCATTCACAATTACATTTTTATAATATTTATCGTTATTAGATTCGCTACTGGTAATACACATAACTGTTTTATCCGAAACATCTTTCTTACTAGAATCATCGTTACTATTAAAAATTTTCCTACGACAGTCTTTAGTCTCATGTCCTAGCTTTAAACACAAAGTGCATCGTTTAATCGGTTTGTTACATTTCAAACTAATATGACCCACTTCGTTACAGTTAAAACATCTAATCGCGTTACTGCCGCTATCTGATAGATTTTTAACAGGTTCATTAGCTAGTTTATTTGTAGGTTTGTGCTGTACATTATTTCGGTTGCGGTTATATATATTAGGTGTATTATTCTCATGTTGAGATACTGTTCGCAGGTAATTGAGTACTTGTTCCGGCTCACTAAACATACATGCTCCTGCTCCCATTCTTATAAACTTATCGTCAATACCATGTAAAAGACATCCAACGGCTTTGCTGCCCGTTATCTCACATTTGTTAATTAATGCCATTTTGTCATAGTAATAGTGTTCTAATGATTGACCAAATCTACATCGAATCTTTAACATAGACGTTAATAAATCACCGTAATTTTCATTAGATGGAAAAGCTAATTTTAATTTTTGTACCCATTCTTCCCATGTATATAGGACAGATGGTAGTCCCAAGTACCACTTTTTGGCTAACCCGCTTAATTTAGGTAATGCGTAATGGCATATCTGACGATCGTTCCAACAATAAATTTGCGCGCACTCATTGACTTTGTTAATCCAATTTTCTATTGTCTGATTATTATCATTTGGATCAAATTCGGGGACTACACTAAAAGCAACAGGAAAGTTATTATGAGCCCAAAAGTTCGAATTCATCGTGGGTACAGGTCCACTGAGGGAACAATGTCCTTCCGAAACATTCGATGCATCACTGCGCAATTCATTAGGGCGAACAACATTTTCCGAACGTGACGTAGAGGGTAATGGAGGTGTTTGAGCAGATCGACTAGTAACGTTTCTCCGTGAAGATGTTCGTTCGCAATGTTTTCTAGAACGCTTATGTTTTTTGCGATGGCTATGACTTTTATGCTTACGCGAACGAGCGCGATCGCGATCCGTTTCCTTACGGTGTAGTGATCTACGTTCGTCTATATCACTGTCACTCGAAGAAGTAGATACGTTAGTCTCACTTGAATTCCGTCGCCTACGTCTAGATTTACCCATTGTTTATTAATTTTAACTATTACCTAAAGTGAGATGTAATATCGAGTAACTCAAAGAATAGTGCATAAATACCTAATACAAATAATTAAAACTTATTATTAAGATACGAATATCTGTAACATACAACATAGTACTACTTTCATAAACCTAAAAATAATATGGGAAAATACAATTAATTAATATCACAAGTGCAAACGTACTTTTTGATGTAAACACGGTAAAAAAAAGAGGTATTACTAACTACTCCGTGTTATTGGTCTTAGATACCTAGTAATTATTGCAACATTAAATGTAGGTATGATATCACAATTTTAACAGTTCTGCCTGAAGTTAACATAACACTTAATGTACGTTTTCTTTCCTTTTTGATTTCGCTTCACTAAATGATCGAATTTAATTGCATGAATGTCTTGTCCAAATCCACTAGGCATATCTGGCTATAATATATTCATTCTCTATTGTTGTTTTACTCTTTTTGATATTGTTGATGAAGTATTGCTCAGTCAAGCCTTATTTATTTTGTATGCGTAACTCTTCCTGAGATTGGATTAACACTCCACATTGAGATACCAGAAATCACTTTAAAAACATCTGACCTTATTTCTCCGCTCAGGATGCCGCAGAGGACGGCACGTAGATTATTGTAATCTACACACTTCTGACATGAAAGAAGTCACAACACTTAGCTACTTCACAATCACTCTTTTATTCAATTTTACTTTTACAAGAACACAGTGCGCTAGCCCGCCATTGAATCTCAAGCAAGTCGAATGTCAAAACCGTTTTTTATTTTTCTACCCACATTCAATTTTTATCTATTTTAATCATTATTGCCAACTTCAAAAATATAATAATAATTTATCATTGCTAACACTTTGATGTAGGTGATTTCCGAATTTAGTGCATAAGTTTGCTCAAGAATATAAGGATTTTGAAACTTGATTAACGATGTATTCGTTTATAATTTGGGTCAAGTTTGTATATAAATCTTGAATCATCAAATAATTTTATTACTACTATTTATCTACTAAGGTACAGACCTAATTGTCCCCTTACATTTCAAGTAATGTAATTTACGTGGGTATAGCAAAACTAGATGTGTTCGGAAATGTTGAGATAAAATATTACCAGTAATGTAATTTAAGTAAATGGATGTACCTACCTATACGATTAAAACGCTTGAAAACCAAAAAACACTGCAGCTCCCATTGAAGTATTATATTATGTTGCCATAGAACAGACATCTCGAACAAAATGTGTCGCGCCGCGTTTTGTTTTCACGTTCTCCTTTCAAAATCGAACGAATCAATTGAAAATTGAAACCCATTGGCACAAATTAATTGGGAAATACATCGTGTTTGCGGTGTGGATTCTATACGCAAGTAATAATACCTCAATGGCAGCTCCAGCTATTTTAGGGAGAAAATATAGCAGGTTTGTCGATGATACGTTCCCAGACGAACTGTATAAATATTGTACTTCCAACTGATAACGTTTCTGTTATTTCTGCGTGATACTCGATATTATACACCATCGATATGCATACTACATATCTTGCTTTATTTACGCCGAACTTCTTTCAATTCTTTGTCAAATAATTCTTCCACCACAAACCCCCATTGAATAAAAAATAAATAAAAAACAACCACACAAAATATACAAAATATATCTAAGTAATTTAATGTATTTTTTACGTAGATAAAAACGATTAGCAATGTTAATAAAAGTCACGTAGAAAAGGGAAGCGCCAATGTGTCTGTCCGGGTGTTCATATGTCAAAGGTTTGACATTTTTTTTTGTGACAAAAAATATATAATAGTCTCGTAGGCCGTGGGGGCAGACAGAGTGGCACCGGGTTTTTTGTACATGTTCCTTGTTTTTGTAATAATAAATCCTATCTTCTATGGGATGCCGCTAGTTTGAGTTCATAGAATTTTGCGGTATGCGATTTTGATGTTCGCAGTCAGGTCGAAGTGTAGTTGTATAGCAGCTCTTACTGATAAATGAGTGGAGGTATATTTATTGGCCATTGGCTAGTTTTTAAGCTCCAATATGTTTTATGTGAGTAACAATCGTAAGTATTTCGTGGAAAATATTGTTGCAGCAAAAAAAACCTGAGTCAACCTGACATCCTCGTAGAATTACTATAACTTTAATTATGTAAGGGCTGAAATGAAACCTGTTGCCATAGGTTGGGTGCCTAATTTTTATATGAAATGCAACGAAGTAGGTATAATTTGTATTTTTATTTTTGTAGTAAGTACTTGATTGTATCAACTAATTGTTTACAACCGAAAGAAAAAAAATTGTCACTAGAATCAAGTCTACGTTATCATGACATGTGTGCTTTGGTTGAGCTAAGAACTAAGGGTACAAATCTGTATCATTCAAGCTTAAAGACAGAATGGAACTATATTTACAAACGAAGGTAATAATTTCCGTGGAATGGTATTTTCTGAATTTATGAATAGTGATCCAAAGCAGGAATTTCAAACAAGGCCAAGATAAAATTTATCGTAATTAACAGCTAATTTACAACACCGAATTGTAAAACGAATCTGAATTACGATATGTTATCGCAATTATCTGATAATGACGGATAATATCTGTGCTACACAATTTATTGATATACCTACGTTATGACAAAAATAAGCAATATGTTGCACGTGATATCTGTAATCAAACTCAAATTACAGTTTATTTAGAGCTGTAGATTTGCTACTGGTAAGAGCTCAGGGTAAGACTATATCATTTGTAGCATGGATTAACTACAAGGGACAAAAAAATTTGGAAATTTCTATCCTTCGAACAATAAATAATATGCCAATTATGGGTTTAATGCATAAGTCTTTCTTTTGACCAACTGTTTGAAATTTATATTTATGGCTAGGTACTTCAAAGGGACTCTCTCTGGGAAAGTTTTCCAGATTAGCGTGATTTAAGTTCCTACCACATACGAGTATCACATACGAGTATTTCTTTAGAAATGAGTATAATTCGTTAGCCACGGGCCGCGTCCGCGATACCGACCTGCCACTGTCACAGGTCAGATTTAGGCGTCGAGATAAAGTTTATAATCTGTGGAGACACGCACTAAACACACGGAGTAACAGAACAAATATTTGACGGGATAAGGGCGCCGTGGCACGAGTGATGCAGCATTCGAGGTTTGACGTGAGCCTTCTCACTCGGTAAACTCTCAGAAATTCGGCATTACGAAAATAACTAGGATTCTGTAGTAGCATAAATAAATGTCGTTGCCCCCTGTTTATGCAACGTTCGATTGAGGTAACTGAACACGCAAAAATTCATTATATTATTAGGTACAAATCACAAATAAAAAGAGTATGAAATCAAATCTCGTGCGTATCATTCGTGTGTTCCCATCATACTCACAAAACCTGAACACCGTAACTATACTAGTTACCAGGTCCATCAGAACACGCACACCCTCATATTGGTGACCTCCACAAGCTCCACAATTCATTAGAGAAGTGTAGTATTTCCACGACGTCGAAAACGTCTTCCATCTTTCATCCAATATTATGAAGAGAGATCGGTCACCTTAGTCATCCATACGGAAGGTCTACATTATAACGATTTACCTATTGGTCAATTATTGCTATTAATGCTCATTCTAATCCCACAAGATAGATCTTATCTCAACGCATCTATTGGCAAATTATGAAAGTTTGTTGGGCTATAAATATTCTAAAATTGGTCTCAGATCGAAGTGATAGGTATATGTATTATTATGGACCTGGTAAAATCGTCCTTGTGACATGGACTGATGAACAAAAGTTAGCAATGATTAAGATAAAAATATGTCAACTTTTTTGGAGATTATCAACAAAAGATTTATTACACTGTATGTCAATTTAAAATTATGATAAGTAATCTTTCATTAATCTGTATTGGATCAGATCAGGCAATGATTAGGTATCATTGGAAATACCCCTTTTGTTACTATTGTTTTCATATTGTTTTTGCCTTAGAAATAATTATTTTGAAGAAAAAAATTTATACGGTTTAAATATTTAAAGACGCTAATCACTTTTGTTAAAATAGTGCTTGTTATTCTCTTTTCTTCTCTTGGCTTTGGCTTCAACCCATTAATGGACCACTACTGGGCACGGGTCTTTCCTCTTGAGGAGGCCTAGAGCTTACTCTACCACGCTGCTCCAGTGCGGATTGGTGGAGGCGTTAGTGGCCAACCCAAGTGTCGGAAGCTTTCAAACCGCCCAAGGGCGTCCGACATGACTTAACAACTGTTATCTTATGATAACAACCAGGACCGACGGTTTTACGTGTCCTCCGAAGCACGGATTTTTGTAATAATATTTTTAACCGACTTCAAAAAAAGGAGGAAGTTCGCAATTCGACTGTATTTTTTTATGTTTGTTACCTCGGAACTTTGGACTGGGTGAACCGATTTTGATGATTCTTTTTTTACTTAATCGAAAGCTGGTGCTTGTCGTGTGGTCCCACATAAACTTGAGCAAGATCTGACAATGGCATCCATGTCAAAAGCATACAAGTCTTAATTTTGCATTAAGTATGTGCGCGATAAATGGTCGAATAACTCAATATCACGCCAACCGATTTCGATTATTCTTTTTTATTGGATGTACTTCATTTGAAGTCGGTTATTTTTTTGTTAAAATTTTAGATTATTTAAGAACAATTTCTATTATAACGTATTTCGAAACACTACTGAAGTGAATGCATGTTCACCACACGAGCTATACATATAATAATTTTACATCCTTATTGAATCCTTATTAACTAACTTATTAACCTAAACCGAAGAGCATGTATGAAGGGAATAATGAAAGTGGACGAAGCGAAACAAGTATGTAAGGATCGTAGCAAATGGAAAGAAGTGGTATCTGCCTACCCATACGGGAAAGAGGCGTGATTATATGTATGTATGTATGTATCCTTATTGAAGGTAAAGCCTCACATTATTGAAATGAAAGGTTGAGTAAGCGATATAAGCCTAGTAAGCATCAGAATCCCACATAATTAGTTTCTCATTTTTGCCAATGAACATAAGATTCCCGGGGTTAGCACCAGCAATATGATATAACCGCCGACACCGGTAAAATCAACGAAGGAGGCTTTGACAAGATTCCGCAAAAACCTCAATTTAAAATTAAAGCCACGAAACGTGTTTTTCACCTATTTTATAAAAATCGCGGGATATGAGAACAATCTTCGATGGATAAGCCCTTGGAGCCAATATCATACGCAGAACTGATAGGATTTTTTACCATACACGTACTTTTTTACTATACCTACATGCAAAGGGGCACCTTTTGCTGGAATCTTTTTGTTGGTTTATGCATTGTATTTTAATTTGGGTAAGATAGCAGGTTTAATATTTTTAAGGTTTTTTATTCTGATTGGATCAGTGTTTAGGGTTCCGTAGTTCCTTCCCTCACAAGAAATATACGGAACCATTAACGGATCACTTTTTGTTCTTCAAGTTTGTATGGATCGGAACCATCGGTGCGCGAGTCCGACTCACACTTGGCCGGTTTTTATAAAAGTGCATCGCTTAGATTCTGGTTATTGTTTAGGTACATTCTGAAAACTAGGTATGCATTATGTACATCTGAGGGATGTTTTACAAATCGTCGTTAAATAAAACATAAATTAAACAAATTCTTTAACTGACAAATAGCAACATGTTTATTTATTGAAAAAAGTGCGAAACCCACATAAAATAACAATGATATTTTTACGTAAAAATAAAAAAAAAACATAAACAACCAATGGCGTCACAACAAAAGCGCATTGATGACAGCAATTGACTAATGAAGTAACGCACAATGGAGTTTTAATAAATGGAACGCGCAACTTTTTAATCCCCCATTTAAATTCAATGGCGGGAATGGCAAGTGCGTTCTAATCATCGCAATATAATGCCTCAATGATTTGGGGATAGTTTTTATGCCAAGAAAGAGAGGGCAATAGGATTTATGAATGGTAGAGAGGGATAGCGCTGTGCAACTTGATTCATCGGTATCGACTTTAAATGATTACCGTAGCCGGTTTTTTTGTGTGGCGGTGATGGATCGTTAGCCAGTGTTTCGGGGCTCGTCTCATGTGTCCAAAGTTTTTTATTGTTGAAATTTTGTTTTACGATACTGCTATTGCTACTAATAAGTAATAATTTTTGTCAAATTTTTTAAATACTCTTCATGCATTTATCTTAATTTTCAGTACATATTTTTATATTTATTTATTTTTTTGTTACACCAACGAGATACACACCAGAAACAAGTACTTAAAACTATGCAATTATATAATATTAACATAAGTGTCACCTCAGTTATAGGTGTAAACGCCTTTCTAATAGACCTTTCGGCATACGATTCAAAACATACATTGCATCCTGCTTAAGATAACTAGTTAAATATAATTATACTATTGGGCAAAAATTTAAAAAGTACTAATGCACTAACTAAACATTTTATTTAGTTGTAACGTTAAAAATTTCTATTTGTGAATAAGAATAAAATAAAATAAATATCTAATAGAAAACTAAAATTAAGTAAAATTGATTTTTTACATTCACTCATAAATTTTATTAAACATTACATTGTTGAATAATAATTTACAATACATTAAACATTTATTGGGAATTCCACATTTCATTCGAATTTTGAAAAAATAAATAATTGATATAAAATAATAGTAAATATAAAATTTAAGAAAAAAAATCGTGCATAATAAGAATTAAAGAATTTCCTTAACCTAAACATAAATAAAATTGTAAATTACATTATTACTATCTATATAGTAATTCAATAAATATTTGGTTCATTATTTGTTCTTCTCATAATAAAGAGCCTTAATAAAGGCACCTTTCCGAAACGACCATAGAAACAGAATATAAATAAATAATAAATAAATAAATAATTATAAATAAATAATGTTTCCTAACTATTGCCACCTACACGTTATAACAATAATATGTATAACGTGCCCAGTCCCACACGTTTGTTTTTAAAGGAGAGGATCAAGTAAATTTAATTTTTTTTTTCAATAAATAAACAAACAACCAAAATGGCATCAACTGACTAATGAAGTGCACTAATTTAGCGCAAGTGCGCAAAATGGATTTTTTTTCAATTTGAATTTTTAATGTTAATCTTTCCGAAAAATGCAATTTGTTTATATTTTATTTTATTTTAACCGTGAATAAATGAAATAGAGATCTAATGAAAAATTTAATATACATAACTACTTAATAGAGCAACAATCAGTTAGAAAATTTCTGAATATTGCACATCCCTTAGTGTGACGAATAATAAAATTAACATCAAAAGAGTTCATCCCTTTGTATGTTTTATTACCATGTGGGTATAATACCTATCCCTAAAATTACTTCGATAGAAATTTTGTAACTTAACTGTTAATAAACTCATATTGAATATAATTGTAATTTATAATGATTACAATAATAACAATAGCAGTATGATGTCTTTTTATGAAATTGGGAAATCTTTGGAAATATATCCGACAGATTTCAGGTAACTTAAATTCCCTAGGAGCTCCAGAATCTCCGTAGAATAGAATAGAGCGGATCCTCTTCAGAGCGATTCGACTCGCGAAAATTTTAGATAAATAGGTATATTTAATAAAAAATATATTAGGTTAGTTATGTTATTAAAACTGGGTAATTAGGGAATAATTATAACAAAGTAATATTGTATTATTACTTTTTGGTACCGGATGAGATAATAATATTTATTATTATTTTAGTTATTAGTGTAAATATTATGTTGTTATTTAATTTCTTTCTTAGTTTATGAGATAATTAATTTTGTATTCAGTGCCATTTTACTTAATGTTTACTTTTATTTAATTTTTTAAATTGTAAGTAGAGCATACACAAAATGTTGAAGTTTACGCCCCCTGTCCCTACGTGACTAATTGCATCACTAAACATTCAGGGGTGCGTAATCCTATATTGATGTGTTTGTAAAAACTACCCGATTAGTTCTGCTGATCGTTGTCTACCCCTGCTATGTCGCGTTTCATTGGACGGCATTCGTTGTGATACAATAATCTAATTTGTACGTGATAATTGGCCATTCATAAAATATTGAAGTTCATCTTATAGCATATTATGCAGGTGTTTATTTAGTTTAATTATTCAGTTAACTAATTTGGTGGAATAATGCCCTGAAGAAAATAGGGAAAATTTCATAAAGGATGATTTAATTCTTTGAGGCCCAGCTATGAAACCTTAAAGCAATATATTTATATATAGCCCAGCTATGAAACATTAAAGCAATTATTCTTAATAAGTTACATGGGTTATATACAAAATTTCAATAGATTCTTGAAAATATTAATCCTCTGAATTGTTTTGATGTTCTCGAAGGTTTGTAAAATCAGCCAATTTGCTCTTGCCCTCTTCGCTACCGTTGGACTTGGGTTTTATCTCTTATACATCACTTTATATCACGAGAGCCGGTCCCATCATTACATTAGTCTACTCTATACATTACTCTACATTACATTACTCTATACTTACCAATCTATAATTAACAAATGCAGTATAAGTTTGGATGATAATCTGGAGTCATAACACATAATGAGACTAAACTTTTTTTCGGTGGACAAAATTTTTATTAGCATAGGTAACATTTGTATGATAGCTGCAAGTTGCAATCCAAAAACGTATGCTATCACACATCGCATAGTCCACGTCTGTGGACTGTGACGTATCGGACATGTCGTGTCACGGTGGAATAAAGAAAACTGCGTGTCAGTGAGGGCGGTGAATAATCCCTAATTTTGTATACAAGCTGATGAAACGTGGCGCTGCTCGCTGCTAGCCCACATCGTCACGCTCCAAGCCCCATGTTACACGCTCGATGCTCATCGACTATTTTCGCGACCGCCATAAATAAACTCATCGATTTTGATACGAACGCCGACACGTGCGCTTTCGATTTTTACAACTTTTTTATTTTTGTAATTGCAAAATTCGGATTGTTGTTTTTGACCCCCGACGAAACAAGAGGGGTGTGACAGTATGACGTGTCTGTGTATCTATGTGTCTATGTATCTGTGTGTCTGTGTATCTGTGTGTCTGTGTATCTGTGTGTCTGTGTATCTGTGTGTCTCTGTAATCTGTATGTCTTTCTGTGGCATCGTAGCTCCCAAACGGATGAATCGATTTTGATCTAGTTTGTTTTTGGAACGAAGTTCCTTATCGCGCGTTGTGAAAGGGGGCTAGACGGAAAAAATTCTTACGAAAAGTTGTCACGACACTTTTAGAAGTGATTCAGTAATATGAAACTAGATGGCGCTGTACAACTTTCTGAATCACGCTAACACTTTTTGAAGTGACGCTAGCGTGATTCAGAAAGTTGTACAGCACCATCTAGTTTCATATTGCTGAATCACACTGCTGAGCGCGTAAAAGAATACTTAAATCGAAAGGAACTTCGTTCCATCCGGGTGTCCCTTGACACCTTTTAATTCTTTTGGTTGGTTGTGGGGGTTTTTAAATTTTAATTTAAGATTATGTTTGAATGAATGTAAAATTTAAAAGCATATTCTTTGTTAATGTATTGCATATCTCCTCGACGTGTCTCTATTTAAGTAGATATTTTTTAAGAGAATCATTAACATCTGATATTGAAGCTCTTTTAATTTAAGGTCTACTCAGAAACAAAACAGTCAGTCAACAGATTTTCATAGAGCATAGGTCTCTCCTTTTAATTCACTGGTTAAAACTAAAAGAAAATATTAAACATACATTTTATCTTGAGTACTTAATTATATAAAAAAAAAACATTAACATTACTGCACCTCCAACATACATATAAACTTGTGGCGTGAACGCCACACTTATTGAAATAAGTTTTTCCGAAAGCACTTTACCTGTCATAGGACGCGGCATGCCTTTTCTGACTTGTCATGTCATCCTGACACTATGTTTTTCATAACCTTACTTAATTCTTACTTAATTACTTAATTCTTACTTAATTACTTAGTAATAAAATTCGAGTCGTAGTAATCTTATTTAACCTCTTGATACCTTGATACAAAGGGGATATACATGCCCCAAAGTGGTGACCCCGACTACACTTACACACTCACACACATGCAAATCCAAATTACTTTTAAGCACGGTTTTAAGCATAACTGTTCGTAAATTCTTTTACTAATATTTTTTGTGTAGTCCGTTTTTGATCGTAACTTTTAAGTATGTAGTCGTTTTGTCAGCAATACCTAATATAAGTGATTTTGTAAACGCTGTTGGATATAACCTAGAAAATAAATAATTATTTGATGACCCTGTTGCCTAGTTGGTAGCGAGGGGTCCCGGGTTCGATTATACTCGGGTCGTGGGTGTTATTGTGATGTGTTATACTCGTATGTGTAGTCCATGCATCCACGACACAGTTAAAAACCTACTGCGGGGGTATGAGTGTGTAAGCATTTATTTGTCATGAAGAAATCTACATTCCAAACATTTGCATGATTAAAAAAATCTTCGTATTCTGTGTTAATTGGTTTAAAACATTCGACTAATCTTTTGATAATAATTTTGAATCGGCGTGCTCAAGTTGCACTAGTCAAAGTCTATTTGAAACCCTATAATTTAGAATCCAATATCGCTCGAGATTCAAGCTGAAAAAGTAATAAGTATGAGAATTGGAACTGAAAAAAGAATATTTGTCCTGAGAAAAGTCATTCGCAGGCGTCTCATCTGAGAAGCAACATATCTTCATAAAAATAAAACGGAGGAATGACTGCGAGCCCGTTCCCGGCGATGGAATGAAACACGAAAAGTCCCTTTATTTTATTTACTATCCCAGTTGAGTTTAAAATGGGATTTATTTGCCAATATAAAAGAGATTTTCGTTCGCTTTTCATGGAAAACAATGTATCGACTTGATTGGTAATATTGAAGGGACGTACAATGTAGATAAATATTTACATGTTTTCGAATATATGTAGTCAACGTCACAATATATGAGTAGGGTTGCTGCTTCTACTGCATTTAATAATACAAGCCTGCATCCAATCTTGCAATTGCTACAATTAACTATGCTGATATCAATTTACCTACCTGGTAACTGACTATTGTAATTATACCTAATAAACATACCTATAGTAGGTAACTAGGTATATGAAAACTACTAGGCTTGGTGCCGTAGATTTAATTCACCTGAGTTAATGTACCCAGGTGTCTTAAGTCTACTTTTAGTAGACTCTATTAACCTATGCATCCGGGTGAATTAATTCTACTGAAGCAGGTGAATGAAGTATAGGTACCTATGTATATTTTGCTTATAAGTATGTTACTTGTAACATTTACGCCAGATAAAGGTTATTTCTGTCAAAGCTAAATGTACTAACGTGCTAACTGGATTAATGACATAGACTTACATTTAAGTTTCTCCAAGGGCTCGTGATGCAACGGCGGGGCGTGATGTAGCGGCGTGTGTTGGGGCTCGTGGTGCAAGGGCGCCATGAGGCTGGAGATAGCCGAGCCCACGGAAGCCGCCACCGACTCGTGCAGGTGTCCCCCATGGAGCTCCAGCTCGCTCAGACAGAGCCCGTTCTCGCTTAGCGGCTCCATGCCGGCCGCCAGCGCCTCCTTGTACACCCGGAGGTGAATGATGATGCTTTGTGCTCACGTGGGGGGAAACGCGACGACCGCCGCTCAATTTCTTCGCATTTATGTGCGCCTGGTAACAATCATTCGTTGGTTAGTTTTGATTGGGTCATGTAGACTTACACTTAGATTCATGTCACCAGAAAATAATATGGGTAACAGATTTATGGATTACGAAAATCAGAAGATTTCGACAAGATATAAGAACTTTAATTTAACAGTAACGAGTGAGCCCAATGTTTTATTATCGTCTTCGCAAATGCTATGAAAGCTTGGGAAGAGCCAGTTAAAAAACTGATGATAGGTTGTGATTGTGTTGGCCGGCAATACGTTGCTACTTTAAAATATTAAACTGAGCTAATGAGTGACGTTTACTACTCACCGTCAAGAATTTATTGCCAGAATTAATGTAAGGTAGCAACTTATTCGGTCATTAAAATGTGTTCAGTCAGTAAAAAATCCCTCTCATGTATATATACTACATTGTACGTCTGGTCACCGCACTTACTGACGCTTAAACCCATTCAAAAAGTTCCTAAAATTACGTTATAAATTTCCGTACAGTATTTATCAGCGTGATGTAAGGTGTGTACACACTGCCGTGGCGCATGGTGTTAAAAAACAAACGCCATAAACAATGGTGCGATGGAGATATATAACTTAACAACTTTCATATTTCAAATGGCTGTGTCAGTGAATGGGCATAGCTATGCCCGCTTGTTACTAACTTGCTTCAGTACTGGCGACTGGCGAGAAACTATAACTGGTAATTCACTCGTAAACGGAAAAAAATCTGAGAAGATAACAGACATTACTACAACACGATTATATTTTTTCAGTTAAACGAGTACACGCAAGCGTTATACATATATTAAATAATTATTAGAAAATGTCGTCTTGGTAATAATCGCTTAATTCATTGTTTATTGTTAGAGTAGAATTTAACGTTGAGATAAGGGTTTTAATGTTGCCGTAACTGAATTTACTTTAATATACGCATCTGAAGAATTAAAACCGTGACTATTAATGGTCGTAGCGCACATATCAACTCGGATAGGGATCGGCACCGGATCACCTCGCCGTCAACCTAACGTAAGCTCGGCTACGGCTAGGCGACGCCGCGCTTACGGCTAGGCGACGCCGCGCTTACGGCTCGCCGGCCGCTGGTTGACGGAATGAATGACAGCAGTTCGCCGATGCAGCGGTAGCCACGGCGCAGGCGTGCACGAGGAAACGGAAAGTCGAAGGATAGCGTACGGTGAGACGTAAGCGCGGGTACGGCAAGTCGTCCACGCACCGTACCGCGGTTCGTGAGCTTGTCTCGAGGCGAGGTGATTACGTTACGAATCCGATAAGTGTGCTTTACAGTAGGGAGTTTCATACAAAGAATACTGACATGCAAGAGTTGATACGTTTACGTTCCGTTTACGAGTTGATATGTGTGCTACGACCATAATTCGGTGAATTTTAAGTGGGTAAAGCGTGGAAAAAGAATGAGTAGAAAATTAAAATAGGAGGAAGGTGATATTTTCTCCTATTTTTTTAACATGTTTTAATAGACGGATTAATTTATTTTATAGCAATGATGTTTTTCTTTTTTACTTATAATATCATTCTTTTATAGCAGCAGAACTAGCACTAGATATACCTATAGCTATAGCACTAGCAGAGATAGCTAAGCAGACTTTAATATTTAAGATTATATTAACATACAAACAAAATTGAAATTCATGTTTTACAACTTTGCGATTGAGTATTGATCGCTAATCGCCTAAATTTCGTAGTGGAACTAGTCAGCATACAAAATACGGTAGCATAGCAGGAATGGAAGCGAAAAAGCAGGAATATAGTGATTTATGAGTTTAATTGCCTCTTTTACATACGGATGTGTTCTGTCGGGAATTCAATATTCGACAAAGAGAGCAAAGCGGCGGCTCGCGAAGTGCTCGTTTTTCGACATTCTGACCAACGATAACGCTATAACTGCTTTTTTCGCTTTCTGTACGTTTGCATAGATTTTAGTTATCGATTTTACTGAATGCAAATATACTCTACACACTATAGCAATGTTGTAACGAGCCTGTATACGTACGTGGGTACGTTAAAGGTAATAAAAAAATATTTTAAAACACGATTTTTATGTCTTCCCTATTTTTTTTTTACTTTTTACCTAGTAGGTATGAAAAGACTGTAAAAAGTTTTCGCCCTAAATTAATTACAGTTTTCATCGACAACAATTTTATTTATCTTCATAATTACTGATGCAACCGTAATGTCATAACAGAAGCAGAAAGGGTACTTATTAGATGTAAAAAGTAAATTTTCATAAATTAGACCAGCTCCTGAAACTCTTCAAGTATCGTAAAGTTCCGATCAAATCTCCATGATAAAAGTTGTGAAAATAAAAACTGAAACGGATTTGAAAAATTATGCGAACAGTTACAATTCTGCAGTTACGGAAACAGGTCTGTCGCATCACAATCCTTACCTACAGGGCATTTTCATACACTAAGGTCAGCTATGTCTGTGGTTCTATTACAATCCCCTTGGCCTTTTCGTAGCCTTACATTGTTAAAGGCCGAATTCCACAGGCCAAGGTCGGATTGGCAGTAGATATTAAGACACTCCGCTGAGAAAAAGTTTACTACCTACCGAGAGTATCATGCACCGAGAGTTTATAAATGATATCCTAATATGAACAATATAAGGCATAGATTTTATATATGATATTACATATAACTTTGAAGCCTGAGAATGAAACTATAAAACTTCGAAACATTCGAAATTTTCCATAAAAATGATTTTACTTTATAGTGGACCATTGGGAGTACAATAGTGTTAGACTGTTCGTTAGTAAGTAGGAAGATGTATGTATGTCAGTAGGTAGGTAATAAATAATTCAAGTTGACCCAAAACTTGACCAGGACTGACAGCTCACAGTGATATTAATCTTGAGTTCAGTAATTGAGCGAATCCAGAAGCAGCAATCGAGTCGCGTTAGCCTCCGTTATCCCTTTAAACCGATGCAAAGCCTTTTTTAAGCCTAAAGATTTAAGTTGGCGAAAGTGCTCGGCTCTATTAAAACGCGATTCCGTTCAACTCGGGTTAGTCATTTTCCTTCCTTTTATTTCAATTGGACTATTAAGTAATCGCCAGTTTAGGCACTGACTTTTTTGACTGTAGGTACTCTGAACCACCTTTTGAACCCTTTCTGACTTGAAAGAAAGATCAAATTACAGAGAACACCGATCTTTAGATTTTATATTAGCTTCTTTTAATTGATAATAATATGAATAATTTATCGCCGTCACCTAGGGACTTGTACATATACCTAAAAGGTACGAGAGAATAAGCCAATACACACCCAGCCCTAAAAGGTTCACCTTTTTTAGACCCTTTCAAAGAAATATACCTATTTATTTGTTTATTTATTTAAAAATTTATGTACACGAGTAAACTTAAATATAAACGTCATTTAAATCTATAGTACATAGGCACTGCTTATTTCAAAATGAAATTTCTTCCAGCAGACCTGGTAGTTGAATATATGGTATGCTTTGTTGCATAAAAAGTCACTTTAAAGATAGAAAGGTAAAAGCCAGTGACCTATTTCTAAGTGAGTTATTCCTTAATTCCTTTTAGTTATATTGTCAAAGGTTGTCTATAAGATAATAATAATATGTCTAGAGATAACATTTTATTTATTACAAGCCGATGGTCTCTATAAAAGTCCAATAAGGCATATTGGTGCAGCTCAGCTGATCTATAAATAATGTATTTACAACTAACCCCCAAAATATCTTAATTTTTAACTAACAGGATATTTATTTAATCTTATCTTAATTTATCTTTATTTTATTTCTGAACAAAATTGAAGTTCTCTACATCGCTTACATTACAAGTTCCAAAGACGAACAGTCAGATGACTGCCATCCAGGCATGACACCTAATAAGACTCACTCCTTCCAAACAATAAAATACAAAGTTTTTACAATTCAATTCTTTAATTTATAATTTAATGAAAATCATGTAAAAATGTAGAAAAAACGCAACACAAATAGAGCAGCGGATAGCAAACATGGGATATTTTGTACCGTACAAAACGGAATCTAATGGTGATCACACATTATGTCAGCACCGTACGTGCCGTACGCACCGCATTTAGAATTCGTTGTATGAATTAATTAATGAATGAATTTTAATTATATGTAATAGTATAGGTACATTGTTTAATAGGCGTTAGATTAAATTGGTAAAACTACTATACTATGCCGTTATCACGGCGTACAAATATTATGAATATTTGTATAAAATCATATGAGAGCCCGGTGTGGGATGTCACCCGCACCATACGCGCCGTTTTTCCGAAAATGCGGATAACGTCATATAATGCAGCGCGTAGGGCGCGTGCTAGTACTCAGTTTAGCCATGCCAAAATGCTTTTGACAAACGCATAAAGAAAAACGTTTCATAGTAAACGAATCCTGTGAGGAGATCTCACCTTCGTGTTGATGCCTATCCGTCATTTTCTTCTACGATATATAAACGAACGTTACCACCCCTTTACACACTAGAGGACACTAGAGGTTGAAAAACTACAAAAAATGTTGGCAATACTACTGAGGCTATCAGTAAATGTGGCGACTGCGGCGCGTGCGCCGCGTACGGTGTTGATATACTCGTAATATGTGCGATCAGCTTAAACGATACGTGTCGAACATGTGTAACGAGCTTGACGTGACGTCGGTAAATATTTGCTGCTATCCTGTTTGTGTATCTATCGGTTGATAAATAACAGTCAACGGGACAACTGGATGTGTGGTATGATTTGGTCAATACGTATGTTAGGTATAGAGTTATTGATAAATCTTTATGCTAGAGTTAGAATGTTTTCTCCTTGTTCGGGGTAAGCGTAAACAAACTGATAAATAAAAATCATTATCTTTCCCACCAAAAACGTCACGTGACGTCATTAACCGATATTCAACACTGGCGGTCTATTAAAATTTGTTGAACTTGCTTTTAAAATACGAACAATGAGGTCATAAGTTTAAAATAACTTTTGAGTTAACGTGATAGTGAATACTATTTTTGACATTTTAAATTCGTTATATTTAATTTGTCGTGATTGATTTCGATAAAAGAATAATATTTTAGGTATTTAAATGTTGCCATAAATACTTTAAACATAAATTTATGTTAATTTACAGTTAGCGTCAACATCCCTATTGTCACGCTGCTAAGCTCGGGTCTCCTCTCAAGATCTACCATGCTTACCATTTTGCCAAGTGCTGATTGGTAGACTTCACACACCTTTGAGAACATTGAGGAGAACTTTCCGGTGTACAAGTTTCCTCACGATGTCTTCCTTCACAGAAGCAAGTGATAATTAACTTCTATTACGCACATATTTATGAAAATTTAAAGTGCGTGGCAGGATTCGAACTCGAGCTCCTGCGTTCCGGAGGCCAACGTTCAAACCACTAGGCTATCACTGCTTGCAAAAACTACTGAACGGATGACAATATATGATGACTATGAATATGACTATGATCTGGAATACTTATTATCCCGGAAAATGCGTCCAAAACTACGGGCAAAGTGCTAGTATTATAAATATATCTACGGTTTAAGATTTTTATTTCTCAAAAAAATTTACAATCACTTAGGTACAGAGAAATCACTTAATTAATTATAGATACTTATTAGTAATACAATGGTATACCGCTAAGCGCAGTTACAAATAACCAACACAATACCAACCAACACAATACCAACACAATTTTACAAAAATATGAAAGTTTTATGGATGTTTCTTACTCTTTCACGCAAAAACTACAGAAACGATTTTCATGAAATTTCGCACACCGGTGGACCATAACCTAAGAAACTTATTATCCTACTTACCTACCTACCTATATCCTTACTGATCTTTAAGCATCTTACTTATTATCCCGGAAAAGAACAACAGTGGACAGAGTCCCGGGCACAGCGCTTTGTTAAATAAATATACAGGGTGTCCCAGCGCGAAGTGACCGCCCGGCGTCTATTGATTATGTGGACAAAACTATCGACAAAAACCATTAAAGTAAAGGTCTTATCGGTTTGGTTAATTTTTTATTAGCTTTTTAATTTTTTTGTAAAAAAACCTGACTTGTTGCACTATTTTCAAAATATTTTTTTTGTTTTTACATTTATTTTCATTCTGTTTTTTTTTATTTACTAGCTGTTTTCATAGTTTATCTATTCGAGGTCTAAAATCTACCTAAAATTGTATAGGACATTTTTTACAAAGAAATTAAGTGAAATTTTTTTGAAAAAAATTACCCTTTTTTATTGAATTTCGCTAAAAAGTTGGAAAAATGCCCTATGAATATTATTATTTTATAATTTATTATTAAATAACATAATATTACCTACAAAATCTCATAAGAATGTTTGTAGTTATCTCAGTCATTTACCGAACTATAAACTCTTGAAGTATGCACCCTATCTTCGATAATAAGAAGAGGAGACTTTTAAAACCAGGCTAGTGGATCATTTAAGTGTCTTACAATCAAAAATATTTTTGCCCTTTGATACAACAATTTTAAAGATAAAGAAACAATAAAAAGAAATGGAAATTTAAATCATTAATTTAAAAAAAAAACAGTAATTCATTCATAACGTTTTCGAAATGACCGTCATTGGCATTAATACAGGCTAAGGCTCAAAATGACATCCTTTGAGTGGTTCTTTGCACTTTCAAAAGGTTCGCTCCTATTTTTATAGCAGCAGCATCAATCCTCTGTTTCAATTGTTCTCTCGTAGCTATTGGCACAGCATACACTTTTTGTTTAATGTGGCCCCAAAAATAATAATTAAGAGGCGTTAAATCAGGAGACCAAGAGAGAGAGATGGTCCAGTAGCATGGTCCTCGAAGGTCTCAATTGAAACAAAATATTGATGCTGATGCTACAAAAATAGGAGCGAACCTCTTGGAAGTGCAAAGAACCACTCAAAGGATGTCATTTTGAGCCTTAGCCTGTATTAATGCCAATGGCGGTCATTTCGAAAACGTTATGAATGAATTACTGTTTTTTTTTAAATTAATGATTTAAATTTCCATTTCTTTTTATTGTTTCTTTATCTTTAAAATTGTTGTATCAAAGGGCAAAAGTATTTTTGATTGTAAGACACTTAAATGATCCACTAGCCTGGTTTTAAAAGTCTCCTCTTCTTATTATCGAAGATAGGGTGCATACTTCAAGAGTTTGTAGTTCGGTAAATGACTGAGATAACTACAAACATTCTTATGAGATTTTGTAGGTAATATTATGTTATTTAATAATAAATTATAAAATAATAATATTCATAGGGCATTTTTCCAATTTTTTAGCGAAATTCAATAAAAAAGGGTAATTTTTTTCAAAAAAATTTTACTTAATTTCTTTGTAAAAAATGTCCTATACAATTTTAGGTAGATTTTAGACCTCGAATAGATAAACTATGAAAACAGCTAGTAAATAAAAAAAAACAGAATGAAAATAAATGTAAAAACAAAAAAAATATTTTGAAAATAGTGCAACAAGTCAGGTTTTTTTACAAAAAAATTAAAAAGCTAATAAAAAATTAACCAAACCGATAAGGCCTTTACTTTAATGGTTTTTGTCGATAGTTTTGTCCACATAATCAATAGACGCCGGGCGGTCACTTCGCGCTGGGACACCCTGTAGATCTGACTTCAGATTGTTTTCAATTGAAAAGCGGAAATTAGTTGGCAGTCTTGAAGTGTATTTTCAAAGGACAACAAAGAAAACATGAGACCTCACTTGTGATTTGTACTTACCTACATAATTTAGAAATTCTGCGGAACCAAATGAAGATTCATACATACTTACATAGGTACCTATTATGTACACACGGACTGAAATCATTTAAATTAAACCCTCCTTTTGGCTTTGCCGTAAACAAGATAATTCTACTTTTGTTAGCAATTCTATTCTAGTATTTTTTCTATAATAAATATCTCCTAATTTTATTATACAATACAATCGGGTGATTTTAATAGTTTAGAAATAGTATTTCTAAATATTTATTTTGATCAATACCTAAGCCTATTTGATCAAAATTCCTTATAAATATTTTGCACTGTTGTAATTTTAGTCAGCCAATTTGCTTTAACGTTTGTTATTATTTGGAAGTTAAATATGTACCCAACGCAGTCTCTGCATAACAAGGAACTTTAACAATGTAAGTACTTATTTTGTACTCGTATCACGCTGCAAAATAATGCAATAATAACTATATTACTTATTATATATTTAATATACATATCTGGGGGCACGGTTGTGCCTCCGCCAAGTCGAGGGCACTACACACTTCGCTTTGTCGTTGTTTTGAACCCTCATAACTTGGGTTTGGATTATACCAGATAAAAAAATTCAATAGTGGATATATTAAATATATAAAGTTTAAATTGCATAGCTCTGAAATCTAGTATAACTTTAGATTTTATTGATATTTAAAAAAAATTGATTTCATCACTCACTTATAGTTAATCATCAAAATTCATTCGTACTTCCTGAAGTCCTAGAAAGCTGCAATTTGGTATACCTATGAGCTATTATTTGTACAGAAACAACAAAAAAATCTAAACCTTAGAACTTTTACCCCCAACGTTTGATTCGCAAATTTTGATCTAAGAGATCTAAAAATGGATATAGGGACTCCTTGTTATAAATAATATTACAATATATATTACAGGATACTTAGTAAATCATAAGTAACTTAAAAAAAGTGAAATCCCACCAAAAAATTTTCATGTAAAATGTTGCCAAGACGAGACCGTATAGTTCTATATCAAAAAGTTATCAGATTTCATGTAGAGCAAGCTTCTAACTCTACACGCCCTAACTATACAAGCCCTAACTTCACAAATTCTACATCTTAGTCAAAATAAAAAAAATATGATGATTGGCCGTATTCCTACCATCACATGGGCTTAAGGTGAAAAATTTATTGATTGTTTATTACTTTTCTGTTAAACAATCCTAATTCTTTACGTAACGTAACAAGTAGAATGAGGATAAATATACCTAGAAATATACTTAGGTAATATTGTCAAAAATATGTAGTATACTAATAAAATTGTTGGATAAACACATAGAACATTATTTATTATATTTAAAAATAAATTGCAAATATAATTAGTGTCTACGTAATCTTTAAAGTATTAACATTACTGAAATAAACACGTTAATCATCTTAAGTGTTTACTTTAATATATTATAGGTACTTTACTTAAATTGTCCTATAATGTCTTTTACACTTCATAATTTAAATGAATATCTTACCTAATGACATGTAGATTCAAAAACTCGCGCGGCGTAAATTGTGGTTGCGTTCATTCAGAATAAATCAATAAAGAGATCAATATCTATTTATGTGTTCATATAATAATGTGTGACGGACAGTGTCTCTCTGCTGCTGGGATTAGGGTTGCTAGATGGTCAGGATTCGTCCGGATTCTCCCGACATTTCACATGATGTCCAGAGTCCCGACGAAATACAAAATGTCCCAACAATTCACTCGATTCAACAGAACGCATTTGCCGTCGACCGCGCTCTAGCCGTTTTTATCGTCGTCAGCTCGTTTGCCGACTATTTCCAAAAAAAAATTTTTGTGCCGCCAAATCCTTACTTTGTTAAGTTTTGCCCAGATATTTCAGTCTTGCCATCTGGCTACTCTAGCTGTTTTCTTTAAGTTTATTTTATTTTTTCCAAAGCAAAGCGAGGGCGGATTTCTTAGTCCTAAAATAAACTTAAACGCAGACTTCAATGCAGTCAATACAAACTAGATCAAATTAGATTTTGGCAATATCTTCTTCGAAAAGATTATTGTGATTTATATGTGTACTTGTACCTAACATATTTTTTGGAGAATATTTAGTATACAGTTAGAGTTACGTTATAAGTAATCCAAGGCATGGTTGGTACCTACCTATACTTTTCACCCCTCGCGTTGTTTGTGTTTTACTGAAAACTTTTATATAACTTTTATACCTTAACTTTCGATGAAAAATAAACTAAATAATATAAATAAAATAAATGATATTTTATGTTAATCATAATTCAATTTTATATGTCCAAAGGTTACTTTCTTTACACTGACAATTTAAAGTTTGTAATTATTATTTATTATCTCATGTATTATTATATTATTATTATTATGTTAATTAGGTTATTTAACAATCATATCCAAAAGCGAGTGATGTGGATGTATGGTTTATCATGAATTTTACCTAAGAATAACAAATTATCTTCACCTTTTATCAAGTAGCAAAAAACATACGTGATATAGGTAAGAAGTAAATTAATCATTTACTTTTATAAGGTTACATTTAAACTGAATTTAATTATTTATTAATGTGTGGCTAAAAAGTCTTAGCTGTACACTATAATGGGTTTATTTATAATCTCTAAATAGCTTTACCTATTTAGGTACTAATATTAAGCTTCTAATCTCCCTAATCCTACTTAGGTTTACGATGTACACATCATAAGTAGTTCGTATTCAAAGATCCTATTTTATTACATCTGTAGGTACTATTTTTATTGTACCTACATCAATTTCGCGTTATAAAACGATTTAATATAGCTATTGCTTAGTATTAAAATACCTGAAATAATATATGGTATGAATATTAATCACAATTTAAATTATTGTAATTATAATATTTTTAATAATATTGATTAATTAACACACGGAAATTATATTAACACCGACGGAAAATGTCACTAATGACTAAAAAAGCAGACACCATTAATGGGTTAGCAATGATTATCATTATGTAATTTTCTTCTTTTAAAATATTCAATCTAATGACATTTTTATAAGTTAAATAAATAATTCGGATTGTAAAGTTTCTAAGACAAGATTCTTCTAAGAACTTCATCAGAGGAATCTGCTTGATCGATCATAATAGCATCGAAAATCATACTTGACCAAAAAACGGATGATATAAATTTTATACCATTTCAGTAGGGATACCTATTTACAAAAGTACCTACCTAAAAATAGTCTACGTTTATAAAATGGTAGAAATACCTGAAATTTTACAATATTTCTGCCTCTTTGCAAATATGATAACAAGTGAGCATCTAATAAGACTCTATGTAGAGCTATTGGTAACTACTTACATAGATATAATTGTAAATTATAATCCACCTTTAATTATATCTACGGTTGTCTTTTCAAAATTCATCTTAGAATCTCCTTAAAATTTAACCATTAATGATCAATTTTGAGGAGACAAAGAAGGGAAATGAGTAAGAATGAGAAAGAATTTTCAACAAGTAGGTACCTTATTCACATAAATTTAAGCATAACTAACCCGCTCTATCTATATGAAAAGCTAATTGTATGTTTTATTCCTCTAAACGAAATGTTTAGGATTACTGTCCAATCAGATTTTACTCGTTTGAGAAATAAGTACAATATTAGCTGTTCTTCCTAACCTCACTTTTGATATTCCTTATAAGCAACTTATTAGAGAGTAATTCTATTATTAAATCCTTTAATCCAGTATACGGATTAGACCTGATAAAATTACTTGTTTGTGCTTGTTACATTATGAATTATCTAACTAGCTTTACTTGACAAATGTAGGGTATATGGTTGTGACATTTTGACAAGCAACGTGCCTCAATAATCTTGGGTAACCCATGCTCTGACTGACCGTTAGCAGTAATTTATCATATTCTGGCTTTTGGACGAACCATTCTCATAATACTCACTGGCACAGACAACAGTTCCTCGGCAATGTCTAGCAGCGTCCACGAAATCCGCTGATATCCGTCATAATCTGGTACGGGCTAGGATTACAGCCGTCACCCACTAACGTAAACACCAGAACCGATACCGATAAATCAAAGCACGATCCGCGACGTGAATCCGGTAAATCCTTGCGGGATCGCGTAAAAAATACTAGTATTAAAAACAGTCTTAAGTGGGCTTATACGCGCGGAACGGCCGCGCTGGCTCTAATCTCGGCCACTTCCCGGCGCAATTTGAACCTAACTCCACCACTCTATACATCATCCGGCGACGCCCGCCCACCGCGCCGCCACGAACCCCAACCGTCGTCTCGCTCACACCAAACACGCGGTGATATACCTCTCTCCCTCCCGCTCAAATCTCGCCAGTTTTCAGTGCGTGCGGCGGCGCGGGGAAGCAGTCAGCTGGCCCAACTTATGCGGATAAAATCGACTTTTTATCGCTCGTCGTGACGCCTCGTGACGTCACTGTTTACTTCGCGTGGACACTATTGCATTAGGAAGTCCGTGACGTGGTTTCATGTTTAAGTCATTACGTTTTTATATTTACGGTTGTTGTTTTTGCGAAGGATTGTGTTTCATCGTTTACTTGTATTCAATTTTTAGAATTCATGTCGGAAATTGGTAAAAAATATCTACAAGGTTCAACGATAATTCTAAGTCCTAGAGTTCATCTAAATTACAAGGCTAATTTAACCCTGCCATATATTTTCCTTTTAGCGCGTAAAATAATTGCAGTTTAAATCGCGCTTCGTGCAGCGTCGTCCGCAATAAATAACCGAGCGTTCGCAACGCAAACAGATCGGGCGCATTAACCGCGTCGGCGTACATAAAGAGAACGGTATAAATATAAAGTTCCCACTCGGTGCCGCGCAAACTTAGCTAAACAACGCCATAATTGCCTTCATTACTTAAATTACTGAAATTATTTATTCAAAAAGCTGGCAACATTTAGGCGCGGATGGCCCCGCCTTCGGGCGCGTTGTCGTCCAATGCGACGTCGGTGGTTCGCGGTGGGAGGGGCGCGAGCCAATATGGCGGCCGGGAAACCTCCAAGTTGACGCCGGGTACAGACGCCGTCGGTTCCGACAATTTCCACGGCTACTTCTATTCTTGTGTAAAATGTTAAATAATATAATAATTAACGTTAATTATAATGGCGGTTGTAGTTGGTAGTAGAGAGTGGTGAGCGGTGTGGTAGGTACCATCGGTGACTGGTGCCGACGGCAGATTTCCCGACGGCGGACCTCCCAGCTCGCTAAACAATTGTTTATTTAATGTGATAAACAGTGAATGTGTTTTTTAAACGCTTTTATTTAGCTTCACTTCGGAGCATCAAATCTTGTAACGTTAATTTGAATGACTTCCCTTTAATGAAAATTGATGAAATTTGGCAGACATGTGTATTTCCGATGACAATACACGAAAATCATATTTTAAACTAATTTTCATTGTTTATTTGTTGTTAAATTAAAAAAAAACGATTTTCAGACTTTAGACGCATAATTCTCTATGTTCTATTTTACGTAGAGACTTGAAATTTTCACAACTTGTAGCTAATTTTATAAACTAAACATTGAAATAAAAGCGTTTAAAAAAAAAAAATTTTTTTCTAATTTCACTTATATTTAATCGAGTGAAGCGGGTAACAGCGCTTCCTGGTGTCAATGTAACCAAACATCAAAAACTATAAAAAGATATGTTTTGTATGATGTAATTATAATTATGTTACAATTTAACTCCTACTTGTTAATATTTAAAGATATTTCATTATCGTGCTGTTGTTGTGTCTACAACACAGGTCTACAACTTTAAATTGCTGTTTTTATTACCTACCTATGTTCTATTTTACAACCGTGATAATTAATTAGACACAACTTATTATCATAGGTTGTTAGGCAGATACGTAGATATGTAGATACTATTGTAATTTAAGTACCTACCTGTCATGTAGACAGGTACCTATGTAGGTAGATAACATGTAAGATAGGCATTTATTTATTATAGTAGATTAAAAAAGCTGCGAAAAAAATAATTGTGTCATGTGATAGGGTGGCAGAAGTAAAAAAGGAAGATTATTAAATATTTTTTTAATAGTTGCCAAGTAGGATTTAATTTTCTTTCTTTTTATCTATACCTAAAGAGTGGTTACTTTGTGTATGTTAATAATTATTTCTAATTTCAATTATTATAAGTCTTAACTTTAATTGATGGAAAGTACTTTTATTTGTACTTACTCTCATGACTAGGTATTTAGGTACAATTTGTAACCACAGCTGTATAAATTGTATTTAGTAAACATTGTAATTAAAAGTAGACAAAAAGACAAGTATTTGTCTAAAAAGTTATAATTTGACACATTTATCGATACGTACCTAGGTATCTATCCTAAATTTATAGATCACATATAGGTAGACAGGTCCTATTTGGAAAACAATCTTACGCCCCAAGTCAGAGTCACTAACGGTTACTTAAATCGCTCTTTACAGACAGACACATTTATAGAGACATCATCGTCGTCATTTTACAGAGACATTTTTAGTACAGACTAAAGAGCGATTTAAGTAACCGTTAGT
>CAWVQL010000152.1:0-23169 GCA_963932265.1 Thymelicus lineola | reverse complement strand
ATTTTTCGGTTGAATTGTAAGGGCATAACGTATCTATATTTATTTAAACATCATTGCTTAGGTACTACACCCTCTTGTCTCTGTGTTCCGTGTACTACACTTATTTTGGTTAAAATATTTAAAAAATTACATTATCAGGTGATGTCTGTGGCGTTGATAATGAGGCTATCGCATTATCCATTAGCGCAATGTTGTTGATGATATAACATTACCGCGGCTTAATGCAAATGTTTAGGTGCCTTATTACATTAAATAACGGCGAAAAACGATCACTGCGCAACTCTCCTCGGTTAATGCGTGCGATGATGAGATTTCGACGCATCGAAAATCGCTCGACATTTTCATCTCGAAATATTTACGGTGTTCAGTGTATTTAACCGCAACCAAATTAAGTAAAATTGAAACACAATACAAGCTATCACAGTTAAATAAATGATGCGAAATAATTATGAAATACGAATATATTATACTTAGTTATGAAATAAGCAAAAAAATTTGTATAATTCGTGTTATGGAAAAGCAAGTTAAATTTTATTGTTTTACATAATTATTACCTACGTATAGTTACTTAGATTACGTATGAAAGTTCCTGTAACACAATTTTGAAATTAGTGGCATCCACTAAGGAAGGATTTTTCAAAATTCAACCCCCAAGGGGGTGAAATAGGGGATAAATGTGATAAGCATAATTTCCGCGTACTATGTATTATATATATTAATTATGTATTAGCTACACAGTTTTGTAACCTTCTACTTTCATGTGAGCAGTTTGTTCCTATGACAAAATAAATAATTTGACTTTAACTTTGACTTTTACCAATGAAGACTTTATAGTGGCTATTATTTGAATGAATCAAAAACATGTTTCAATAATGTAATTTTTTGTTGACCCAGCATCACGGAAGCTACGAGGAGCTGCAGAAGGACATATTCTCCCTCTCGCAGATGGGCGGCGGCTCGTACCCCATGCCGCAAGGGTTCTCCATGGGCCATAGTGCCAACATGAGCGCCGTCGGCATGCGGCAGGATACCATGGGTGAGATTGTCGTTTAAAGAAATTATACTTAAGCCCCTACTCAGAGTCACTAACGGTTACTTTAATCGCTCCTTGGTAAAGAATCACCATACAAATTCTGTACTAAGGAGCGATTTAAGTAACCGTTAGTGACTCTGAGTTGGGGCGTTAGTATCCTAGTGACCATTAGTGATCTGCCTTCCTGGTATAGCCAAATTAATAAAGAATCGTATGATTTGAATAGCTTAAGTAATATAAAAAATGTTCGCATGCTCTCAGTCATACTTCCGCATTACAATTATCTGTGTTAAAAGAACAAGCATTTGTCTGTCACGTAAATGTCTCTGGGATCCTAGCGTAAGTGTAGCTACCTATGCGTACAAATGCGTAGTGCATAAATATATCTAATTTCGACCCAGTTGCATGGATCGTGGTTCACGATGATCGTTGGGGGTAGAATCTCTTAAACAGTTGACACTTGACTAATGACAGTGACACCTGTCAACTTTATATCTTAATTCATGTTCTTGGCACAATCATGACACACGACATTAATTTCCAAAGTTCAATACTAGAGTGTATTATCAGATACTAGGAAATCGCCCTTGCTTCGCTTCGGGAAAAATAGTAAATAAAATATAGCCTATGTCACCCGGGGATAGTGTAGCTTCCCAACAGTAAAATAATTTTTCAAATCGGTTCGGTAGTTTCGAAGCCTGTTCAATGCAAACAATCAAATCTTTCCTCTTTATAATATTAGTACGAGTATATAACTATAGATTAGTAGGTATAGTCGGTAGTACTCGGTAGGTACGTTTACTGCAACAACTAAAATGCAAGTTTGAAGTGTAAAATAAGAAGCGGTCGGTGGCGGGCGGCCGCGGGGAGCGGGGGGCGGGGCGCGGCAGCTTTCATCAACTTTATTTATTAGCTCCGTCAAGGCAATTATAAAGTTGTGAGGAGCCGCGATGATCGCAGTGCCAGCCTTTTTACACAAATATCCCTTATAATAATGAGAAAACTTGCTCCTTGCCGCCGCCGACAGATGATCTTGAAAAGAAAAAACTTAATTGCAATTTGTTAAAACAGCCGCAGTCTTTATCGTCGCTCGTAACCGACCGAGCTAACATTCAGCGACTGTACTTATGATATTTATTAATATAGAAATACTTTACTTACTTTTACTTTAGTGAAAATAATTTTTATAAACGTACATATAGTGATGAAGTTAAAATAGTTTCAAAATGTTTGGCGCTTTGACGATGTCGCCAATTTATTTTAGTTTGGTATGAGTATAACCCACACATAATTGACTTACGACCTTTCTAATATTCTATCTATTACTCTCAAGTTAGTTGCCTACAAAAACACAACTTTATCTAGTACCTATTTTTATTAATTTACCTATTATCTTACCCTAAAATTAAGGATAGACAGATCATTTATTGAAAACTGCCTTTAATGAGACCATACTTATAAGATTAAATAGTATGGTTTTACTGATGGTATGATGTATAAAACAATGGAAAAGCGTTAGTTATTGAATGGTATAAGAAGATAATAAAGATAATGAAAATGTAAAGTTTAATTAATATGCTAATTTGCAAGCGCTGAGGATCCGAACGGAGATTATTAATATGAGTTCATCAGCTCGAGGCTTGGGCTAATAACACTTGCGAATTAACTTGTACAAAAATATATATCTTAAAATGTATAACATAACTAATATAACATTCAATATTTTTAATTAAAATGATAATATTAACCAGGCAAAATGTTAGCTGAATAAATAAATTTTTAATATCGTAATATCAATGTATGTTATTTTAATTCAAAAAGCTAATATAAAAACGCGTCGAGGCGTATATAAAGCGAAAATGCCGCGGGGCTCGCAGGATTCCTGCGTAGAAAAACGACGGAGTAATGGAGGCGAGGCATCGTAGCGTAGATATTCTAATAAGAAAATTTCCACTACATTTACTTTGGCGGCGTCCTCGCGGCGTCTTCGCAAATATCTTATTTCCTGCGGCGAGATTGCATCTTGAGAAAACGCGAGGGTCTTGCCTCGCCTCACTATTCGCTCCCGAGTACTCCGAAGTCTCGACCCTCCTCGCTCTAAGTACCTACTTATATTCCACCGCTACGTGGAAACTCGAATCAAGATCGTAGCGGCGTAGCGTGCCGTAGCGACGTAGATGTGCTACGGTGCTACAATATTTTAACCTACTGCTGAAAAATACAGTTTATAATTAAACTAAATGAAAAAATATTACGAAAATTTACGTTTATCATATTTCATACAACTTATTCCAAGTACTATATTATGACATTACAAAGCCAGGCAGAGCCATTTAGTTACTATCATAATATTATAGAAGCCACACATACGGAATGAATTAAGTGTATTAATGAAAATTCCGATACCAAAGCCTTAGTTTATTTTAGTTTTTCTTATATGTGATGAAAATATAACTATGTCAAGTGTCTACGAATTTACTTAGTGGAAAATTGCGTTTGTTCGCACTTCGTCGGATTCGCAAAAGGTTAGATTCGTATACGTAATACCATGAATAACCGAATACAGATTTTGAAACCTATTATAAAAAGGATATTAGTGTGTAATATACCAAAAATAAAATGAACCTTGTATATATATTTTTTATTTATAAAATAAGTTCGCCACTTACCTTATATTGCCTGATAGGTGTTTGCCATTAGTTTACGGGCACTCGATACAAATACCTACGAGTCTTTAACATGACACAGGACTTGGAAACCAATACCGTGTGGAACTATATCTCGTGCATGTCTGATTAGGACCAGTGTTAATTATTAATTATATAACCACTTATAGGGTGTCATAAATCGTGTTAAGACAGCGCACATCGTGCTCTCTATCGCACTTAGTCTGTATAGATGACGTCACAAAGACGTAGAGATTCGTATTGCTTGGTAACGTATAGTGCAAGATCCTAGGGCGCCCAGACCTTTCTGATGGACAGAATATATACAATAGAGTAGTATTAGTGTGTAAAATGAACGTATACATACCCAATAGCTTAGGACGATGGCCAATTTTCCGGTACCAGGTGCTACACGTCCGTAAAAATTATACTCACTTTACTTACATTCTTTTATTTATCATCTTCACTTTATTTACCAACGGTAGGGTGCCATAAGTTAGGAAAGTAACTTATGGCATCCTACCGTGAATCTTTGTGAGTAGTATAGATGTTTCTCTCAGAGGAACAAAGTGCACCTCGACATATAATTTAACTTTGCCTAACATTATGTTGTGACGCAGGCATGAGCGCAGAAGACGAATGGTACAACAAGTCGCTATCGGCGCTGCGGATGAACAGTGGGCACCACGCGAATCTGGCGGCGGCGCCCATGCTGCAGTACCAGACCTAATCGCTGCTGCACGGCGCCGACTACGCGCCGGCGCCGGCACACGACTACGCGGCGCCCTAGCCAGCCCGCGGTGGATCGTGTGCAATGTGCAATGCTCGCCACTCACTTCACTACCATAGAGAGACAGCAGTTTAACTGCATGCAGCGCGATCGAGTAACGCACACATACACAACGTTTACTGACACGAAAAATAGGATCGGGTCGGATTAAAAAAACATGAGAGGTGTCAAGGGACAGCCGGATGGAACGAAGTTCCTTTCGATTAAGTATTGTTTTGTTGTACAACGCCATCTCTATAAAACTTAATTAATCACGCTAGCGTGATTCAGAAAGTTGTACAGTACAGCGCCATCTCTGCAAAACTCACTGAATCACTTAAAAAAAAGTGTCGTCATTCGTAAAATCAAAAAGTGTCGTAATTTTCCGTCTAGCCCCCTTTCACAACGCGCGATAAGGAACTTCGTTCCAATAATATAATCAGCTCACTGAGCGGCTTACTCTTATTTTCCGTGTCTGTGAACAAGGTTCATGTGTGAGTTGCGCAAGTGCGATTGTATGGAGTTATCCTTCTGTGTATCTGTTTGTGTTACTCCTGTGCAAGAGGTCAGTGGCTGAGATATCAAAGACAATTCCGTCGCGCCGTGATCTGTGACAGTTGACGGGTGATTAAGATTACGAATTCCGAACGTTTTTGTTCCTGCATCGATTCCGCTGGCTGGTGTCTCGGAGGAAATAACGATGGAGTAGGAAAAACATGAGTCAAAGTTAGTTTTTTTAACGAACACTATGAGCATTACTCAATACTCGGTGTCAATATTTCCTCCAGTAGATGTAAGAACCAGAATGATTAGTGAAGTATCAGTTATAATTTACTGATACGTTTTTAAATATAAGAATAATTTTATAATATTTGCCGAAATTTGAAACAATTTATGGACTTCTATTACGTGTAATTCACAAATTGCGCGAGAGTCGTAGTATTTTAATAAACAAAGTGATAATAAATAAACAACGCTCACAATTTAGTACAATTACTTTCCTATCCCATTTGTAGTTTTCATTTATTACAAAAGTTATGTGATTGAAGGAAGAACTGTATTGTATAAAAGACAGAGATTGTGTTAAGTACTAATTCTTTTTTATTTAATGTCAAATTGGGACAAGTTGTGAAGACAACTTACATTCTACCCACCGTAATAAATTTATAACTGAAAAAAGTATGTTCCCATACAAATTATTGAGTACTTACCTACTCAACACGTGGTTATAGATTTTACATATTTTAATGATACAAAATAGATTTTTAATTTATTAAGACGTCGTCTAATTCGTGTACGCTAGTTGCAACTGTACAGCCATTTTCATCTATTAGTTATTAAGTATTGTAATTTCTTGAATGTTGTTGATCATCCGAAATAAGACTTCGTATTTTTGATAGCTCTAAAAAATATTTACGGTCGGGAATTTATTCACATATCATTCGGTTTTCTCAGGAGCCATCGAAATATCAAATCAGCTATTGATTTATTCGTGTAATTTATTAAAAATATAAATACTAAATCTTTCACAGATAACAAAGTCTTAATATCGATGTTTACCACAATCAGTTGTAAATAGTCTCGTTTGCATGATAATTTTATAAGATGTTGACAGCTCAACGATATAGTAATGTATTTTAAGGCAGATTTTAGATTTAAACGGCCACTAACTTAACTATAATTCTAAAGCTCGTTCATACTGTCGCAACGTTACATGGAACGCCGCTTTACTATTATTTACTTGCGGCTTGGCTCGCATTCATCTAATTTTTTTGTACTTATATCGATAACAAGAACTTTATGTTCTCCTGAAACAATATTAACCCTTTTTTACACCCTTCAGTAATAAATTTTGATAAATGCCTCATTACTCATACACGTTCCTTACCACAAGATAATGTTTTTTCACCCATCACTTACAAACTTTTTATAAACAACCCATATTTTATGCCCTAAGGGGTTTAATTTCTCATAAAAGGGCCCACTTGTCTATTGTCCAAGCTTCGTTGTTCTAGCATCGGTAGCTTCAGCTCTGGGCCTTCCTCTTTGTGATCAGTAGCTATGGGATCCATGAATAAACCTTTCATTGAAACACGCAAACATATATTATAATACGTAGATCTCATGAAATTTATGAACGCCTTTAATTTTTTCATCACACTACTATTATTTATTACATATTTACAAAATAATTTTGAAAGTCATTGCAATTATATCGTTATATTAGAGATATACACACTTAGGTATATAGCATAACAAAATTTACAACTTCGCCGAACAAAACCATACTTTACAAATTTAAGTTTCTCATTTTAAGTGACATTGTACTTCATTGTATGTCTTATGGGAAATAAAGATTCTTTAAACCGATGTTCCCACCATTGCCGCTACAATAACAACGCCCTACCATAGGTTTTTACGAGTACCGAAAGTTTATTGTCATGTTTGTAATTAATTACTTTAAAAGGCTTTATTTGAATAAATGATTGAATGAATTAATTATTTATTTGTTAGTTTGTTTTTACTTTAGTTTACTTAGTTTTATCAGCAAATTATTGAGAATATGTTTTATGTTGCGTGACGCGTGCTCAAGGCGTGGCCCATAACTAAAGTATTCTTCTATTACAAAATATCGAGAATATCGACGATCGACAAAAATATAATACCAATTTTGATGTACCTACTTATAGAATAACCACATTTATTTATTTAAGAATAACAACTATAATTATTTATTTTCAAGGAAAACCCTGTCTCATTTGTTTTTAAAAGCTTAATTTAAGTGTGTGTATAATTAATTCCTAATGCGACTTTATGAAAGTGAGCATTAGAGCGAAACTTAAGCCAAATGTTATTGCTAGTCATTGAAACAAAATCTCGTAGTCATCATATCAGTAAGGTAATTTACCTATTTATATTTTATTTTCTGTATAAAGTATTTACGAAGCTATAGCAGTGTAGTACAGATGGTTTTGTTATTTGTATCAATAAATGGCCAGTATGTGCATTTCGTGTAAATATTTTGTAGGTAAGGAAACTTGTCTAATAAGCATAACAAACATGTGTAAAATTAAATAAATTGTGTAAAATGTAATGATTGTTTTAGTTTTATGTTTAAGAAAAATCCCTAGGTAGATCGCATAAATTAATATTTTTCAAGTTATTTAAATTTAATGTATTTAATATGGTATGCCTACAACTTTACAGTATAAAACGGAATACCTATCACAGTAGACTCGATTAACCAGACTAATTGTTGTCATTAGGCATTCGGACAATCGAAAATTCGGATATTCGAGTGTATGAAGAAGAGCGGTTTTTGTACACGACAGATTATAGCATATTAGGTACCTAATTATTAAAAAAATGAACTTTTTATCAAAAATCAATGTTTATTAAAATAATATTAAAAAACAGGACAATTACTAAAATACTGTAACCCTAAAATGTTAAAGTATTCGAAGAGTTCCTTCTTCAGAACCCCGTTATCAAGTACAAACTAGATCAAAATATGCATTAGAAAAGAAAGAGGATGCATCATGCCGAAAAGTTTCACCAGATTCGATTTAATATAAACCTAAATTCCTCTCTCTCTCTCATAACATCTTTTTAACTCGAAAGCCGCTGCTTGCCTGGAAATAATCGCTACAAAGCGGTAAGGCTGCCTTTTGTTTTGTACCTATTTCCTATCTTTCTGGTTGTTATGTTTACTTTTGGTGTAGGTACAATAAATATATTTAGGCAGATGAAATAATTAAATAAAGACTATAATAATTAATATTATAGTCTTTATTTAATTACTAATAATAATTATTATTATTATTAAAAAGCTCACATTTCAAACAAATTGGGGTTAAAAATAAAATCGTTAAAGACCTATTAGGTATATACATAGTGGCACCAGGCAAGTTAGTCCAACATGTCAATATACAGTATAGACGGCAAATTCGGGTTCGAAATAAAATTGTTTAATAACATTGAAGTACTTACTAGCATATAGAACAGACACCCCGAACACAAAGTATGTTCCAATGCATTGGCGCCACGTGGCTTCAATCTTCAATGGATTCATATGATTTTGAAACGAGAACCGGCGCTCAATTTTGATATTCGAACCTCCCGGGCGGGACACACATTTTGTTCGAGATGTTTGTTCTATGTCATTATACTTTAATGTTTAATAACATACAGGTATCAGTAGGTACATGCACACAGATTACCCCCAAATAGAAACCGCATACAAGGCAACTGACGCGCGCCAACACGTACGTGCATTTGCATGTTCACGACATTAGTGTCGACCAATACTGACCCGTTAAGTTCAAGTATGAATTAGAAATAGCCAATCACAGCGCGTTTTTTTGTCCCCGCCGCACCTTCCGCCAAAGAACAATGCCCAAAAATTATTTTTTATTTTTTGTAGCGTCTTAAAACGTCAGTTATATCGAAGCAATTCATTTATTTTTTTACGTATTTTAAAATTAATACCTGTGCCCGTATTACCCAGCGTAAAATAATTTTATTAATAAGTGATGAATTGACTATAATAACAATTATGTCAACAATGTCCATTTTCATTCGGGCACTCACTTCGATACATAGCTTGTATCAAGCAAGATATAGGCAGACTTCTGGCCAATATTACACACAGAATTTCGTTATAAATGTTGGTAACAAATGTAATGATGTCAAATTTCCATTTCCGGTTGTCAATCAAAAAAAAGTCAGAATAAAAAATAATGGTAAAAATTACATTCTCCCCTACTCTATGACTCAATGGTTATAAGAATTCAATCTCAAAATACTTTGGTTCTGGGGTGTGTTTGCTGAAAATTCTTATATATCTAAGCTCAGAAATTAAAGCGGCGATTTTTAGAATTTTTTTTATTTTAAGACGCTAAAGTTGAAAATCAAATAAAACAATGTATGGCAGTTGGGCATTGTTCTTTGTGAGTTCAAACTCTAAGAAAATTTCACTTATGCGGTATCTATTGGGGGTAATCTGTGTACATGCAGTATACAGGGTGTCAGTCCAACATCTGGTGGTCGGGCACGGCGTAGTGCGGGTTGGTGACGCTGTGTGCGACCAGATAGCGCGCCAGGTGCGTCAACACCGCGCGCTCGCCGCCCGCCGCGCGCCACCACACGCCCGCCTCGTGCCGCAGCGCCGCGCTATCGCCGCACTCCTGACCCACAGTCACCACTTCTTATTTATAATAATAATAACACTTCACACTCATAGCCCCACACTAGGATACCCTGTGTCGTGGATGCCATGAACAACACACAAAGACAAGAACACTCACACAGAGGAAGAGAGCTCCTGGTGAACAATATACTTGATCAGAATCCTCCGTAAAATGTTTTATCGGACCAATATAAACGATAAAGATAGTTTTAAGCTATACAATAAATGTATGTATGTATGTATGTATGTTTCGATGCTATTGCTCCTATAACTATAACGACGTCACTTACCGATGGAATGTTACCAGCCTTTTTCTTTGCGGGCGTCTACAACAATAAGATAATTATTATTTTAATATATTAAATGTAATTAGAAACCTACTCTTACTAAAGAACGGGTAAGTCACGTCAACTATTCGCTCATTTACTTTAAGTCATAAAACAGTAGTAATGATATTGTAACAAGGAAATTCCTGCCATAAGTCATTGCAGAAGCCGCATGCTAGGAGGCCAGCCAAGTTAAAGAACTGGAACCCATGAATATCCTACGGCACATCCGGACAGTAGGACTTGGAGACCACCAACTCCGAAACGGGTATGGCTACAATAGATCAAACCTGGTCGCAGTGGCCCCTGGAATAGCTGTCCCAAACCCGAAACTTATAATAATAATAAACTGGAAATATGCGATCAAATACAATGGACATTAGTTTTACCATCTATGACTACATCGCCACTTACCATCAGGTGGGGTTGTAGTCAAGCATTAACTTATATTATGGTATTAAAAAAACATCAAAATGCACAGGCTTATTACAACAACTTCTATACATAAGCGCAACTAAATAAATATAAATTTTAAAATTTAAAAACTCCGACATTTATTCACACTAGACACAACCAAGATCTATCTCGGTTACGTCAGCTTTCAAGCAACAAAAAACCGCGTCATAATCAGCCATTCATTTAGGAGGTACGATGCCACAGACAGACACGTTAATTACCTCCACAAGGTCAAGGTGACACCTGTCCTGCGAGGACTCCACACACGCGGACAGCACCGAGTCACGCAGCCTGACCGAGGGCGGCAGCTCGCCGTAGAACTCCAGAAACTTGGTCTTCACCACGTCGTGCACCTGGTACCAGATATCTTTGTAAAGCTAACACACGGTTTTAGGAGAATTCCTACTTGATTGAAACTTCCTACAGCGTTTGTGGTTTCCGATCTTTATCCGATTTTTCACCTTATCAAGTATCTTTTTAACCCCCGACAAAAATGAGAGATGTTATAAGTTTGACGTATCAGTGTATCTGTGTGTCTGTGTATCTGTGTATCTGTATGTCTGTCTGTGGCATCGTAGTTCCCAAACGGATGAACCGATTTTGATCTAGTTTTTTTTTTGTATGAAAGTTAACTTAATCGAGTGTTCTTAGCTGTGTTTATGCGCCAGCCGTCAGTTTGTGTCTAACTGCAAGTGAGTACAGACGTGCGTTTTGCGTATACCTACCTCGTTTACAGAGAAAAATCTTTATTCGTGTGAAGCTGTAAAGGCCTCTAGGGCCAACAGCAACTGTCCATTAAAAAACAGTATAATACAAATTAAGTAAGTAAGTATCAGTACAGTAATGAGGCAATGTACCGTAGCGACTTCCTGGTCGTGCAGTTCGGCCAGCAGGTCGGTGAAGCTCTCCTGATAGAGCGCCGACATGAACGGCTTCGTGAAGTACTCGTACAGGTCGTCGATCAAATTCATCTGGATAGTGTGTAATCACAGTAAAATGAGCTGTCTTACGGAGTTATAAGGCTGCTTTTCCGCCAGAGATTATGGTCACAGTCATTTTTAAAAGAAAAGGCAGTCATAAAATCATATAAGTTTAAAATCATATACAAGAAAAAAGTGTACAAAAGGGCTGCCACGCCGTGTCATACATTCGTAATCTATCACACGTGTCATGACAAAAAAAGGACAACCCTGACGTAGTCAGACAAAATAAGAATTATGATTAGAAAGAGATGCAACGTCTGGATGCCTAGGTACCATTACGTAATCGGTGCCAGAACTAACCTGGTACCTGGCGAGCAGCTTATTGAAGTAGGCCTCGTGCTTGCCGTACAGGTGCGTGAAGATCTCCGCACAGAAGGGCTTCCTGGAGAGGCAGGTGACCTCCTCGACGCAGTGCAGCGCGTTCAGTTGCAGGCTGAAGTAGTTCCCGCGCTTGTCCGTCACCAGCGTGTGGCCCTGAGGGGGACGACAATTTGCAAAATGCCCGAACATTTTGCAAATTCATTCACCTCAACCATTATATCCACCTAGCCAAGTTATTAATTTGTAACAATTTTATGTTTGTATATTTCTATTGACCTTAGTTGCCTGAAAACAAGTAAATTATTACGCAAATTGTTTGTGTTAATCTTCACACTGATTATAATCGGCCCCGGCCTTTCGGTAGTGACCATGGAGTATAGAGGTAAGGAGTCCGTAAAACGCTTCCAATAACGGGTGGCGCTGCGGTAGCCTAGGATAAATTTTATTGAACTCAGCAAACTTCACTCCGTCTAAAACAGCTATGTTAATATCGTAGTTATTCCAACGCCAGCGCTATTGTCGTAGGTTGGTGGCAACCTCTATTTTCAATATACAGCTGAACACTTTTTCAACTTTCCCCCATCCCAAGAGATGGCCTCCATACTCCATGAGAGTGCCTAAGGGCTTGTGCTGATTGGCGCCACACCATCTCTAGGCATTTTTATTATTTACGAAAAGAAATAGACCTTAATTGTATGAATATAAGGTTGCATTTTCAATGAAACTTATCGTAGCTACTAAAACAGAGTTGCCGTTTCCGCAGTGATCTGTGATACCAATCTCAGGGTCCCGGTACCTGGCGGGGCAGCAGCGCGCGCACGGCGTGCGGCGTGTCGCGGCCGGGCCGGCGCACGCGCAGGTAGTGCAGCGGGCCGGGCAGCGTCGCCGCCGCCAGCACCGGCGACTTGAACTCGCTCACCGGCTGCCAGCGACTGCACACACACACACTTACACTACATCTCTTTTATTTATTTACTTAATACACTTTATTGCACACCAAAACAGAGTCAATAAAAGCTTTACAATATACAGGGTCAGGGTCAAGGTTGTTTTTGGCGTAAAAATTTCTGCCCTTTCCGAATCTGGAATAAAAAATAGGGATTACAATTTGAAAAAATGAAGTTGACCTTGATTTGACCTTCAAAGCCACGGTCAAGGTCAAATTCAAGGTTATCATCGGTTAGTCGAGGAAAAATCAAAAAACTTTTGTACGAAACATTTTCCTCCAAAATGCATTCTTGAGGAGTTATTCAGGAGTTTCCATACTTTTGGACCATCCTGTATAATATTACTAGTATACAAAAGGCGATCTTATCGTTAAATAGCGATCTCTTCCAGATAACCTTTGGGAAGATGACGAAGGGAAAACTAGCCGACATATGCTGAGTGCGTACCTTTTTTGTTAAGCAGTGCTACAGCAGGTTATGTGTATGTAACAACTTATAGTAATTTTATGAATGTTTTATTAAGAGTCAATTTAATTAACTTGTTGCAATGCTTAACAGAATAAATAAAATTTCTTTCTTTCTTTCTTACAATCTACTAGCAGACGATCATCAAGATGATGAACGATCTACTTATTATATCAGTGTCGACTATATTGGATCACGGATTGGATAGAAAGAAAGAAAGAAAGAAAGAAAACATTTTTATTCAGACTAAATACAGTTACACGTAATAACATCTGATATAGTTAGCCTAATGTACTTATATAGCATTTAATCTGAAACGGATCTCGCTCAGCGTTATGCTGGTTATACAAGGACAACCAGCGCTGGTCTTCCGCGAGGCCCGCGAGTGGTGTCACGGTAGGCCTGAACAGTATACGTTTAAAAAATAAAATTGTATAATATAGCCTATGTCACCCGGGGATAGTATAGCTTCCCAACAGTAAAAGAACCTTTCAAATCGGTTCGGCAGTTTCGGAGCCTATTCAATGCAAACAATCAAATCTTTCCTCATTATAATATTAGTTTAGATAGTGTATTTACTTATATAGCACTTGTGTCATGTAGTAAAGCTTCCTGACTTTTCTGATGGTTAAAAATAAATATTTTTAATTTTGTTCGAAAACCATGAACATTATGCAGGTTTCTAATTGGCGGAGGGATGTTATTCCAGCATTTTGAAGCTGCATAGCGGAAGCTGCCTGTTCAGACGGTCCCAAAAACTCCACAACAGAAATCTTGAGTAAAACGACTGTATGGGATTCACTCAATTTATTGTCAGAGCGAGTACAATATATCAAAAGTGAAGGCGTCAAAAAACATTTCTAGCAGACCCTTATAGTTCTGCCAAGAAACCTTAACAGCGTGTTTCAGCTATCAATTTATTAGTGTCATCTCTTGAAGTATATAAGAACTAAAAATGACATTAGTGATATAAAATATTTACTTTGGTTCTAAACATTCCGCCCACCATGGACAGAATGTCCATAACCGCCCACCATGAACTATTAAAGTTTCTTAACGTAACACAGTACAGTGAGAAAAAACAACATTAATCAATAGACTGGCACTATCATAGTGCACTGCACTGTGATAATTAAAATCTAACTAATTTGTATAATATAATATACAAGATATAACAAAACATAAAACAATCAACTCATTCTGCTCATAAACTAACAATAAATAAACATAAACTCTTAAACATAAAAACTTACTTATTCTACAACAGGTATAATACATTCATTTGATGTAGGTCTTTAATTATATGGCCCTTACAACGTAGGCTAACTACGTGCGTAATTTTGTCCACACCTGGATGCTTATCTCTTATCACACCAAATAACCACCTGTCTGGAGGCAAATCATCCTCTTTGACTACTACATCGCCTATTTTTGGTTCAGGTTGAATATGAGCCCATTTGTGTCTTTGCAAAATATGTGTAAAATATTCTGCAGACCACCGTCGCCAAAATTGTTGAACCATTTTTTGAGTGAGTTGCCACCTACGAAGACTGCTGATGTTGATGAGTGAAGACTTATGAGGTAACAAAATAGAGTGTTTCTTGTCTTCACTAACCTGAGATAGCTGCAGACGACCACCAACACGTATGATTCCTGCACCATAAATGAATGGACTAAATGAGGTGAGTTTATTCTTTTTATTTACATTTCCTGTCTTAGCTATATTGTCCATTTCTTCTTTTAAATTATCTGCTTGACACTGCTTAATACAAGCCTTTAAAGCGTCTATCATTTCTTTGAATAATATCCACTTGACAAAATTAACCTTACTAACACTTCTTAAGCATAGAAATCTCCCACATAATGCTACTACTCTAACTAACATCGTTAGTAAAGAATATCTATCCCACAAATCAAATTCTTCATTAATTGCCATGCAACATACTTTCTTCGCTTTTTCTTCTAAATTTATTTCTGTAGTCCTATCCCTATTGCCATAATTTATTTTTTCTTTCATAAACCAGCCCGGTCCTTTCAGCCACAATTCATTGCTCGGATACTGCGAGGGCTTTACTCCTCTCGAAGTGCAATCTGCAGGGTTGTCCTTTGATTGGACATGATGCCACTGATCGCTATACTGTACAGTTAATACTTCAGACACCCGAATCGCAACAAATGTCTTCCATCGGCTTGGGTGACTACTGAGCCACTCCAGCACTACAGATGAATCTGTCCAAGCGTAAATATCAGACTTAACACTATTAGACTTATTCAAGGTATGAGATACTTCCTGCAATACCTTCGCCAGCCGCACTGAACCAAAAGGTTCCAGCCTCGTTCCAGCATCATTGGATGCAACGTAGAAACCGTGCAACTCCACAAGCGAGACTTTCTTGCTCATATTGACCCATCTAGGAACTCCGGTAAGTAAAACTAAATTAGCCTGACATGCGACCCATTCCTTCATTAATTGTGGTGGAATTTCATCGTCCCAATCGATACCAGATAGCCACAATTTCTGGATGAATATTTTCGCAATAATAATAGTCGGAGCTATCCAGCCTAAAGGATCAAACAACCTTGCTATGTCTGATATGACTTTCCTTTTAGTTACAGGATAATCTAGCGACGGTAAGTGAACAGAGTATTCAAAGGAGTCGGATTGGCGATTCCAGGTAAGTCCTAAGATCTTTACAACTGTGTCTGTTTTCATTTCTATATTTCCTGTTCCTACATCCTTTCCCTTTCCTATCTTAATTTCTTCTAACAATTCCTCACTATTGCTGCTCCACTTTTGTAACTGAAATCCCCCTCCTTCCAATAACTCATTCATCTCCTTAAATATAGCTTTACCTTCTTGTATACTGTTGCACCCTGTCATCAGATCATCCATATAAAAGTCCTGTAAAACTCTTTCCGATGCCAACGGGTAACTCACACCATCGTCACGTGCAACTTGTTGCAGGGCACGCACAGCAAGATAAGGGGCTGATGAAGTGCCAAAGGTTACCGTCAACAACCTGTAATCCTGTAAGTCACAATTTGGTTCATCAGGATTACGCCAAACAATACGCTGGAAGTCTGAATCTGATTTATATACTTCAACTTGTCGGTACATCTTAACGATGTCCGCAATGAGGCATATGGGATGAAGACGCCATCTTAAAATTATCGTTCTTAAGTCCGACTGAAGAGTCGGTCCCACCATCAAGTCACTGTTCAAAGAGACCCCATTAGTACCAGGACACGAGGCGTCAAAGACAACACGTACCTTGGTTGTTATTCTGTCTTCTTTGACAACAGCATGGTGTGGAAGGTATACAGCATCCTGCTTATAACGTTCTTCTTTCGGAACTGGCTCCATGTGACCAAGATCTAAGTATTCTTGTATCACCTTGCTATAGTCTAACTTAAGTTTGGGATTTTTCAATAATTTGCGTTCCAGTGAGTAAAATCGCTTTGCAGCAATATCCCTTGAGTTGCCGTATTTGCAAGCGGGATCTTCGTCACGAAAAGGTAATTTTACTACATACCTACCTGAAGCATTTCGTTTCGTCGTGCGGGCAAATATCTCCTCGCATCGGGACTCTTCAGGTGTGAAGTGCCTTTTAGAGCTCTCTGACTCCAACTCCCAAAACCGACGTAACAACTCATTCACATCATAGTGTGTGTGCATACTCACGAACTTAACCTGGTCCCTTTCTTCACATTTTGCATATATTTGCCCAGATAAGATCCAACCTAGCTTGGTTTTCTGCGCCATTGGACAGCCAGGTGAACCTTTGATAATGCCTTCTTCCAAAATCTGGCAATAAATATCTGCACCTAATAAAATATCAATCTTATTAGATATATTGAAAGTGGGATCTGCTAAGTCTGATTCGGTCAACTCTGATACAGGTTGAACGTCTACCTTTCTTTCAGGTAGAAAGGCAGTGATCTCCTTAAGGACGTAAGCCTTAACATCAATAATAAAATGCGGATCGCGAAGTGACTGAATTTTAAAATATACAACAGACTTAAATTCTAATGAACCAGTCTGATCACTTCCCAACCCCGCTATTATCCCTTTACTCGTGAACTTTTTCAATCCGAGTAATTGAACCGCGGCTTCCGTTATAAAGGAAGCCTGTGACCCTTGGTCTAGTAAAGACCTAAGTGTCATGAGCACACCTGTTCTCGACTCAACCTTTACTAAGGCTGTGGCCAATAATACTTGGCTGGGCAATTTCGAGAAACAATTAATTATTGACTCGCTCTTTGGTACAACATCTTTGTTGGACGTGGCCTCCACCGTCTCAACGCTGTCAGTTTGTTGTGTTACGCTTTTGGGATGTAACATAGAATGATGCCTTTTTTTGCAAATCTTACAACGAGTAGGCTGACGGCATGAATACGCAGAGTGTTTAATTCCAAGGCAATTAAAACATAAGCCCTTGGTTTGAACAAAATCACGACGCGCATTTACATCTAACATGGCGAACTTTTTGCAATTAGCAGTTTTGTGATCTTCATTACAGTGAGCACATATAGGAACGGTAACATGAAGAGATTTAACATTTCGCGATGTGGTTGGCCTAGCTTTATTGTCCAAAAATTCTAATGACCTGAATCTGTTCTGAAGAAATTCCTTAAAACAAGCTAAGGTAGGCAACTCATTAAATGTTTCGCTTATCTTTGCCTCCCAAAGCTTTCTAGATTCAGGATCTAGTTTTTGACTCATAAGGTAAATCACAATGACATCCCAATTTGTAACATTAACTCCCAAATTTTCTAAGCCTGTTAAACATTCGGTCATGGTATCAAGCAAATCCTTAATGCCACCCGCTGACTCTGCAACTAGATTTTTTACAGTAGTTAATTTCTGTAAGATACAATTTGCGAGATATCGTATATTGTTGTATCTACTTTCTAATTGAGCCCAGCAAATTTCGTAGTTATTAGAAGTTACAGGAATGTGTCTTAAAAGTTGCTCAGCTTCACCAGTTAGTTGCGTTTTTAAATAGTGCAATTTTTGTACATCATCAATAGATTTATTATTATGCACTAAAGATAAAAACAAATCACGAAATGTAACCCATGCTGAATAATCCCCATTGAAAGTAGGTAAAGAAATTTTAGGTAATTTCAACGCGCTATTATTACTAACTTGCTTTAGAGATTCTTTACCATCCTTACTGGATATTACCAAACATGAAAGTTTAGATTTTAGTTCACTTTTAAAATCAATGTATTCCTCTTCAGTGCGTTCATATAGATTAACATACAACGACTTTTCAATATCTACTGACTTACTTGTACTTAATATTTCAGAATCTATTTCATTAAATCTTTTCCAAAGTCTTTCTAAGTTCTCTAAACGCGTCTCCACATAACATTCTGAGAAACGATCTTTAGGTGTTTTCTTATAATTTATTCTTGACCTTTGAATTTTATTGTAAATATCTTCTTGCAATCTAGTATAAGACTCCATGTTTAAAATTTCTATGAAGAATTTACAAAAAAATTCTAAGTCGAAAAGATGACAAAATTTTCTAAGTTATTAAATTCACAAAATTATTCTAAGTGTTTAGAAACAAAAAGATTATAAGAAATCGGACATAGGTTCCCCGTCGGTTCACTTTTAGAGAAATTATTCTAAGTCCAAATTTACTTTCTGAAAATTTTACAAGTCCAAATATTCAAGCAAATCAACTAAGTCCAGTATGACACTTCAGTACTTACAGTTCTAGCTTCACTCACTGTCACTATGCCAATTCCAATTTCCAAGTTATGCGCCTTGTGCTGCCCTCTGTGATAGCTCCAGTGCACCACTGTGTGCCTTTGTTCCTTGGTAGCCTGTGGTAACCGCTGCTTTACTGTGAATTGGCCACGCCAAATTCACCCTTCTGCCGTGAGCGAAGAATTGCTATTCTTCAGCTCCCAGATGCGTCCACATGCACCATCAACGACGAGTTGCCGTTGTGTTGACAACACAGAAACCCTCTGATCTATATCAGCCTTGAAGTCGCAGTCGGCATCCGACTCGATAAGGACCAATGTTCAGAGGGTCCCAAAAACTCCACAACAGACATCTTGAGTAAAACGACTGTATGGGATTCACTCAATTTATTGTCAGAGCGAGTACAATATATCAAAAGTGAAGGCGTCAAAAAACATTTCTAGCAGACCCTTATAGTTCTGCCAAGAAACCTTAACAGCGTGTTTCAGCTATCAATTTATTAGTGTCATCTCTTGAAGTATATAAGAACTAAAAATGACATTAGTGATATAAAATATTTACTTTGGTTCTAAACACTGCCCCTGAAAACGGCAAATTTATGCTGCTTTGTAATGAGCTGTGTTGCACACTGACGAGAACCACAAGCTCTTTGGCTTGATGCCCAGGTCAGTTTATCGTAAAGATAAGCTGGAATCTGATGCTTAACAAGCCCAAAAAGGAGACAAGCCAGATGTAATTTTTGTCGGTGTTTCATTTTTAAAATTGAGTGTAGTGATTATAATAATAGCATAATTGATATGGAGTGATATGAGCTCTAAACGGAATATTGAAGCAAAAGCGAGCGCAGGCATTTTGGACCCTTTGTATCAGCTTTTGAGATTTTCCTAATAGGCGCGGGCCAAAAACTATGTCCATGTAGTTTAATTTGGATAATACTAAAGACTCTACCAACTGAATACGCAACTTTTCAGTTAAAAATGGTCTTATTCTGTAGAGTACTTTGAGTTTATAAAAACAGCTATTTACCGCATTGGAAACATGTTTTTCAAAACGAAGGTTGCTATCCATAAGTAGTCCTAAATTGCGCGCCTCTTGAACCTGCTCAATGGGTTGATCTAGTAGCAAGACTTTCATTGATGGTCTGAGATTAAGTAAGGCTCGCCTGCTCCCAAATACTAAGTATTTAGTTTTTAATGGATTGAGTAATAGCGAGTTACTTTTAGACCATGCAGCTATACTTGAAAGGTCCTCATTCAGTTTAGTTATTGCCGAGTCAATTTCAGAGGGATTGCAAGAAATGTATAACTGCGTATCATCTGCATAAAAATGGAACTTACAATGCTTGATGCGCATTGCAATATCTGCAGTGTATAAAATAAATAGAATAGGACCCAGAAGGGATCCTTGAGGAATCCCTCTTGTACATGCAATGCGTTCTGAGGTAACAGTTGAACCATCGGCTTGTGTCAGTTTTACACATTGAAAACGATTACTTAAATAACTATTAAACCATTGAAGAGCTTCTATGTCAAACCCATAATAACTTAATTTTGACAATAGCAGAGTGATATTTATTGAGTCGAATGCCCTTGAGAAATCAAGCAATACTAGCAAAGTGCACATCCCCTCGTCTTGGGCGCAAAGAATGTTATCAGTAACATCAAGCAGAGCAGTGGTCGTACTGCGCCCCTTTCTAAAACCTGACTGAAACTCCGGTAAAATATTATTTAATTCTAAATATTCAGTTAACTGCATACAAACTGCTTTTTCTAATAATTTTGATAAACAAGGTAATAAACTAATCGGTCTTAGATCTTTTAATTCAGTAGGATATGAAACTTTAGGTAAAGGACGTACAATAGCAAGCTTCCAGATGTCAGGGAATGTCGACGTACTTATGGAGGTGTTTATTATGGCTCTAATCGCCTCCATAGTGTGTGGAAGTGTCATTAATAACATGTTCAGATTTATACTGTCACAGCCTTCTGCATTTGATTTTAAGCTCTTGAAAATTTTGCACATATTATCTAAAGTAATTGGTTTTATATGAAAAACTGAATCATTATACTTGTTGAACTCAAAAAAGGTAAGCTGTGATATAGTAACCTCTGCAGTGCCTGGAATGTTTAAAAAATGATTGTTTATATTATTAGGATCATTAAAGTAGGGAGGCAGGTCTATTTTTTTGTTAGGTAATATTGTATTTTTTAAATTAGTCCACAGCCGTTTTGGGTTACTAATTTCATTATTTATGTTATGTTCAAAATAAGCTATTTTTTCAAAGTATAAGGCTTGGTTTACGGTGGATTTTAAATTCTTATAATAATCCTTCTTACCTGGCAGCTTTGTAGTAAAATACACAGCTGAAGCCTCAGAAGTGCTAAGAAGTTTCCTTCGCCATTATTTCCAGCAATCACCCAACATTTTGTTGACAAGGAATTCCCTTCTCTTCTTAGCTTCTCTCAACTTACCATGAAGTGCCCTTCTGCTTGTTTGTTATTGAAATCATTTATTATCTCCTTAAGCTCCTTAGTTCACAATAAAAATTCAAAAGTCTTTATCTTTTATTCATGTATAATTGATACATTTATGCAGGTGATTTTTTTAATCTACCAACTATTTGGATAAGTGTTTCGCCATGGAGGAGAAGAAAAGTCGGCAACAATACGTTTGGTTTACCCACAGACATGTATACCTAGAGTAGATGCCGCATGTTCATACATTTCACGTGTAACAGAAAGGATTTTAAATCATCATCATAATATTTATGATCTCTTTATTTATCTTTACATTTTTGAAGCTTGTGTTTATAATTAACAAATAATCAAGTTAAATAAAACACAAAACGATTTATTCGGTCATATTCAAGCACTATACCTACTATATTATTATGTACAACCAACCAAAGGCATTTTTTATGTTTTACATATTCTACGCCTACAAACGATCATACGATTTTCTATATACCTAATTATAATCGGTAATCGATTTTGAGAATCATTAATCGTTGTCGAGAATCGGTAACGAATCAGTTTCGAATTGATATCGCTAGGATGGGGAATTTCAGCACTAAATATTCTTGTGACAGCACAATGTGTCAAAAAAAAGTGACACGCTTGGTTTTCATACAATTCGAGGTACATGCGTCGTCTATTCTTGATATATGTCTGTGGGTTTACCTAACATTATGCCACGAAATGTACAAAGGACAGTCGCTCCCCGTAACGGCTTTTTGGAGAAATAGCTCTCGTGCAGTGCCGGGTGCGTAGTTCACCGTAACTTCTACAGATGTCGCTGCCTTAGCTAATAATAATATACTTATAATAGTGAGTTTAGAAACATAAGCTGATGAATGATTATTGCTAATTAACATGTTACCGACAATTTGAATAATGCAAGTAGTCATAAAATCATACAATTCCTTGGCAATAGGCCTAATGATAATCCCTTTAAGATATTACTTTTAAAATTATTCTCCATTACATACTTTACCTAGTTTATGTATATATCGGTGAGGCCATGAATCTCCAGTGAAGGTCCAGGGACGGACCTCTTTATTCTACAGCGCTTGCCTGATGCAGAGGCTGGCATATAAGAAATGTCATGTCATATTTAGATTAGGGAATTGTCAAGAATGTAGAACAGATTATTATTGATCACGTAGTGTTGAAGTACTTTGGAATATTGATGTGAATTTATTTATTTATTTATTTAATCTTTTTTGCAAGACCTAAAACAGGTTTTTACAAAGGGCGGACTTAATGCCTTGAGGCATTCTCTACCAGTCAACCCAGGGTGATGGTGAGAAATTGCGGTAGGTGGCAATACTAAACTGTCATTGGGGGATAACAAATAAGGATTTTAAAATTTCCTATAATTATTAAATACATTACAAATAAATAGGTACCATATACATCGTATGATAATACTATAATAATATACATATCATATACAATACATATTATATTAATATAATAAATACATATATAATAATACATAATAAATATACATACACCCAGATACATCACGTGTTTAATGATATGGTAATTATTAAAAAGATAAAAACAGAAAAAACAGGGCTTTTAAAATTACACAGAAGCTTTCAGAAAATGCCTACGAACGAGTCTCTTGAAAGAGCTTTTGGAGGAAGCTTGTTTGATATCAACCGGCACCGTCACCGTTGATGTGAATGTTAGGAGAACTGGAAATATATCATGGTGCAAAGTAAAAGGAATATCATTTCATAACCAACACCATAGAATACCTCCTTCTGCTACATATACATTTTCCAGG
>CAWVQL010000151.1:0-45384 GCA_963932265.1 Thymelicus lineola | reverse complement strand
TGTAAGCCCATGTAATTTTGCAACAAAAAGCAAAAAAAAAACATAACTTCCATTTTTGATAGATTTATATTTAACAGTTTCCACGAACTCCGTACTGAAACAAAGCAGTACACGCGACGTCGACGTCTTAACGCCGTCGTGGCGTTATCACTGACAGTTCATTAACGCCACCATGGTTTACGTTATTTAAACTACATTCGGCCTTAATACAGTTCTTTATATTGTTTTATTGCATATTAAGTATATTGTCAAGTATTACGAGGTAAGTACGCTCTGTTATGGGTATTACTTTATGACTGTCCATCCATCCATCCATCAGCTCTTGGAGGTCCACTGCTGGACATAGGCCTCCCCTAACTTGCACCACTCTGACCGGTCCTGAGCCTTCTGAATCCAGCGGATGCCCGCTGTCTTCTTCAGGTCGTCAGTCCACCTGATCGGGGAGCGTTCTATGCTCCTTCTTCCGAGACTGTGTCTAATGGTATTTATATCAAAAAGTATAGAAATCTTCATAGAAAGACGAACTTGTAGCCTTTTCTAGGTTCGCTTCCCGGCAGATGATGTCGTATTTTATATGCCACTGGCGATACAGGTTATCCTAGGTAGTGGTTCAGGTAGTGGTATATATGTATGATTAAATGTGGGAACCCTAATATTCGTTTGCGGTATACGCCCTTCGATAAGTAATAAAATTCCTACAAATATATGTAAATGATGAGTAAAGAATGCTCTTTATTTTTACTTGAAGATTGCTTTTAGCATTAAGTTCGTCCTTTGTTCTGTCACTTGAATTTTTCACGTACAATATATTCTGAGAATATTCAATTTGAGTGACACAGACATATAAACACAAAGGATTGATCCTATAAAGACTCAATTTATCCATAGACTATTGCATTTGAATACGCAAAAACTCCAAAATCTAATTTGATTGAATGTAAAAGTTCATGTTGAGTTCCAGAAATTATTTCTCTAATGTTGTGTCACGAATGTTTCTGCGAGTTGCTTTGTGAGGCGCATTACTAAAGTATTCAGAGGACTGAGTGTGGGAGAGGTTGTAATAACTTTGTGCGCGACTGCAATGCTTTGGCGAGTGACTTAATTTAATACTGTTGAAATAGTTCATGTGTGTTGCTTACAAACATACAACTGAAGCTTTAATAGTTGTAATAGAAGTGGTAGATTAGTGGTCGGGAAGTCGGACTCTCGTAATGTAGGTTATAACTGTGCGCTCATTTTAGAAGTGTGTTTATTTTTATGGGCGTATTTAAATGGAGTTTGCTCCAGTCAAGGAAAACATCGTTAAAGACTAGCAAAGAGTTCTTAGAATATTCAGAAAGGTGTGAGAAATTTTGGTCATCAAGGAGAGCCTTTACATTCAAATTGAGAGGAGACTCAATTCTGTCTTTGTGACAAATATGTCCAATGACGGTGATGATATAAAACTAAAGTTAATATTGATGAAGGGACAAAAAATGACTCATCATGAATCATTCATACGTAGATATTAAAATATGTAAATTAAACTTTTTCTGTCTAATATGCATATTTATATGAAGCCAGACAGATTTCCCATATTATACGAAACCCTACAGTCACATTGAAATAACAAAAGCAACACGCAGACCGAAACACTGCACCATTATTGAATCATCTGGAATTAAGGCATTTTGACACTGCGGCTACGAGTTAATTAGTTTTCAAGAATAATAATGACTTTGGCCATTTTATTAAACGGTGTAGTAGTGGGATTCAGGCACGGGATGACGGGCTATTTGTTAGCTTAATATCCTGAATATTATTATAACGGGCCAGCCAAATTTATCTTTGCAAATCTTTTTGTAATAACTTACAATGCACAATCAATGGCATAATTTTAAACTAACGTAACACTTCCTTTTACAATTAAAACATTTAATTAGAATAAATAAAAGTACACAACAACAAACATCCAAATACAGCTCCAAATTGATTCTACAAAGTTACTCACAAAATTATTTTGAGTATACATAAAATTGTGCTCACGAATTGTTACAAATAGACTTACGTTAATATTTTGATGTGTTACTTGAATAGTCCAGGGTTTAGTAAGTTAGTAGGTCCTGTCAAAATTAGGTGTTAAAAAGAATATCAATTAATTCTTAACTCAGTGTCACTAACGGATAATTAAATCGCTCCATTAAGGAGTTATATAGTATTGTATAGTTTAAGATAGTTTGTATAGTATTTGTATAGTTTTTTCAGAATTTGTATAGTGATTCTGTACTAAGCAACGATTAAAGTAAGCGTTAGTAACTCTGAGGTGGCGTTAATCCTATTAGTAAATATAAGTAACCTCCTAGTTAATAATCGTTCACTATCTGAGAAAAGATGGCCACCCTTCGGACCGGAACATCTAAGCGTTATATTAATAGTTACAATAACAATACAAACACTTGTAAATCGTTCTGTTCAGACTTCAATTTAGTGTTCTAAGTAATGCTCTAACAATGTCTTGAGGTCTGGTCCGGAAGCAGCGAACATTCAAATTATTAATTAGTGGTTGGATGCTAGCCGCGGTTGCCTTCTTGGAGTTACTCCAATTACGAGAAGGAACGCCTCGACCTCACTAGGAAAGTACTGCTATTTATATCGGGGAAAGTTGGGGCTTCAAACTTAAGATTGACGTTGTTTGTATGCGGGTATTAGGTATTACCAATAGTTTGAGGCTAAGACCAAGACAAAATAATTTCCGGCTCTCAGAATGTAGTGTTGCAATGATAATTAACTCTATTGCATCTATCTAGGAACGCGTAGCACTACTTATTATACAAATTAGTCTTTAGAATGTTTAGGTCTGATTCAAACCAACTTTTTGACAAAATTAAGGGTTTTTAAATAAAGCTTACTAAAGTCAAGCCTTGTAGAAATAGGAACTTGTCTCAATTATCCAAAATATCTGATAATATTACTTATTAACAATGAAAACAAGCCCATAACGTCAGTCTGTTCGTAAAATATTTTGGTGGGAATGCACATTATAAAAACAGCAACAGAATCCTTTCAAACAAACTTTCTACACAATCACATCATGATGTATTGAATTCGACTAACAATGTCAGTGTAAACTAAGCTACAATCGGACTTTAAAAAGAACTCAACCAGAATAATTTAAATGGTACTAAGACATTATTCGCTACATCTATCTTCAACAAAAGAGTACTGTTCTCCGCTATCCAGCTCATAATGGCGAAAAAAACATTAAAGTTAATTTGTTAATTGAATTTCCGCTCTGTGATTAAAAAACACGTTCCATTTAAATAATTTACTTTAAACCGTAAACGGAGCTTCTTAGAAACGAGTTCTTTGATACAAGTAACAAGCGAGAATCACATTCATTTTATAAGAATCCAGTTGAAAATATGCTGAGTGCTGGGCATAGTACCTATAACATATTAATATGTTGTTTTTTATAAAGAAGACACTGATTTCAAGAAGGTCAAAATTATCGATATTTATGAGCATTAGTAACACCAATTAACCTCTCCTAGCAAGCAAGAAAAACTATATCGACCTGTCAATCAAAGAGCGAAGCTTCCACTTATTACTGGATCCTGAAACGGTAAGTAAATAAAAGTATTTAATTAATTAATAGTGTTTAATTTAAAAATCACTAACATATGCATACGCAATAAATTGATACTCACGTTGATTAATAAAATTTATTTGTAAGTAATTTATTTTAAATTCAATCTGCTAAAATATTTACAGCCCGCAGCGGAGCTAGGAATGGCGGTCTCTGATTAAATTAATGCAAGTTGCTCTGACGGAATACAAGCCGGGTTATTATGGGCTCCTAGTGGAATGCTAAGGTACACTTTATAATTATCTTTTAATTTGTATCTAAATGTGCCTGTAATTTAGTCTGCGCGGACGGATTGCTAATGTTTGCAGAAGGATTCTTTGATGCTGTAATTTTAATCAGAGCTCATAAGGTACTTTCAGTTTATATCCGTGTAATCCTCCTCTGAAATATGATAAGATTTTGTGAGCTAAGTATATTATCTTTAATTTATGATACGTAAACTCACTATACTATATGTGTTGACGTATTATAACTATGAAATATTTTATATCCTGTGATCACTTTGTTCACTTTGGTGTTACTGAGATGATCGTTAGTGACGGTGGCTCTTTAGGATGGTATAGAAGATCAGAATGTGCTACTACCCGATTGCTTGGCTCGAGTCCTCTTTTACAACTTAAGGCTACAATGAACTATCACCATAAATTGATGGGACCCTATTACTTGCTAGAGGGAAGAAATAACAATAAAGGGAGCCGAATTCAATAAAGGAACCATCAACGAAAAGAAATTTTATTTGAGAAAAAGTTTGAACCGACACATCGAAGATATAAGCGGTCATTAGAAAAACGATACCGTATCCAAGTTTGGCAATAACCGCAGATGCGGGCGAGGCGGCCCTCACGCGGCCAAACGGCAACTTGGCCGATTTGTAAAAGTCACTCCAATTTGTTACTTGCCAACACCGAAATACATCATTCTACGAAGTGTCTGTTGAACGCTCTGTTGATGACCAACCGTTACTCCCCATCCATCAAGTGAACGTCTTTTAACTCCTGAATATTGTGCTTGTCTTAAACAAAATAGGAGGATTTTTCGGCATATTTTAAGCTCAAAGATAAAAAAACGATTATAACCGGAATCAATATTGGGTTTTTATTCTAATTGGATTATCATATTCAAACATTTTTTTTATGCTTTAAGCAGGCAAACGAGCAGACGGGTCACCTGATGGTAAGTGATCACCGCCGCCCATGGACATTAACAACACCAGGGGCGTCACCAACGCGTTGTTGGCCAAGAATATGACGATAGACCCGCTTCTTGAAGGACCCCATGTCATAGCTAAGAGGGAACACCGATGCAGGTAGTTTGTTCCACAGTTTACACGTGCGAGGTAGAACACGAATCTACTCGTAGTTGAATATTACACAAAATTTAGCGAAGCTGCCGGAATAAAAATTAGATTGTCGTAAAAATTTTATTGTAGTTATTTTATCGCTTCAGTTCGTGGAAATTGTAACAAAACTTATTTGAATGAGATATTACATTTTTAAAGATGCCAAATTGTATCTTGTGTATGGCTTTAATTAATAAAGAGAAGATTACATTGAGACAATTGCTACGATTATGACAATTGTTACGAGTATCTATCAATTGCTAAATTACTACAGAATATTTAAACTTGTAACATATTGATATGAAGAAGATTCAAAAGAATAAGAAGAAACAGGAAACTAAGGTCCTGGTCAAAGAATAAGAAACAGAGATCAAGAATAACAATACGAAATCCTCATAGATTAAAGACAGAAACAAACCTTGGCAACTTCAACAAACTATCCGATGCGATTCGTTTCCGCGACATTTATAAAATAAGGCAACATCGACAGCAAACTTTAGCAATAATTTCTTCGTCCTCGATTTGGCAATGCTGTAAAATTAATAGCCCCGGGACTTGATTAGGTAAACACGATAAACAGTTTCGAGAAATAAATTATTGATAATCTTTGTATTTCCGAAAGCGGGCAAAATGTTTCAACATTAACCGTTTGGCTTATGGTTAAAATTTTCTTCATATTCCTTATATCAGAATTCATTTCTAGGTATTCGGGGTAGCCTAGAAAGCCTTATTTCGCCCGCTTTGTTGAGAATATCCCTTCTGCATTCCATTTCCGATAAAATACATAGTTCTGTACTGCTTCTGCTCTTTGGCAATTTTTCTTTCTCAGATAAACCAACAAGAATGCGATTTTTGCAAATTCCCTACAAGACCCTACCTACCTACCCTTTCTATATCAAATGCATAGTATAAATCTGCACAGTCTTTTCAGAAGTAATGCTCGCGTATAATTTTTCACAATGTATCGTATTTTACTTTGATTGCTCATGCATGCTCATAAATTTCTCGCTACAATACTGCTACAACAACAGCGCGCTACGAACTTTTTTACTCGTGTAAGTTCTTATTCGATTGATTTACTGTGTCGTCGTACGACAAGTAATAAAAGAGAAAGTACTTATTAGATCTTCATTCTGGGAAATTGTACTAGAATCTTCTTTGGCATGTTTTCCAATGTCGTTCCAAGGTTATATTTAGAAATTATCTTTCTGAAGTTTTTATTAAATATTTGGCAGAATTAATTTAAATTAAAGTAATTTTAGAAGATAAGTAGTAACACGTAAAATACATACTAAAACTTTGAGTTTCTAATGACAATGTCTAGTGGTAAATTATTTCCAGTTATCTATGACATCAGAAATGAATCCGATGAAAAAGAGCGGAAACACCGATTTATTATGTGGCCATGTAATATGGCCTTACAATAAGTTTATTTATTGGATATAATTATTGGCATTAGGTTTAATGCCAGTACCTCATTCTATGATTAGTAGACTCCATGAGCTGAAAATATTACCACAGATTTAAGCATGTAGATATGGGGGAAAACATATTTTGCAAAAGACAAAAAAAATCTCAGCAATAAGATTAAATTAGTTACAGTTGTTCTATTGATTGAATACTTATAAGATTAAAATTAATTATCATTTATAAATTTTCACTACAATCAGACAATGAAAATTCTTTCGTTATTATGTCGAAATAATATTTTAAGATAGCAAACATAAAGAAAATTGTGCATTATACGCTCAATTTAAAGCGAATGTTACAACGATTTTCCGCGACTCATTACAACGCGAGGCAGCCATTTCCAAGTTACATAACAAATGTCAGAACGAGACCCGGATGATACCGAGTACTTCAAATAATTTTATCTTAATAACACATCAGCCTTGTACCGAGACAAAGATAAATTAAATTCCTGTCGTATTTGGAACATTACTCAACGCCGTCTCTTTCGGATTCCTCATATTATTAAGTAGTCGTGATTGTTCCTATTACTTGATGGTGCCTTTAAGAATGATAAAACGACAAGTACCATTTATTTAATAGAGTTCGCAGAGCTGAGCGATGGCGTCTTCGTGGCGCTTCTGGTAACCTTTTAGGGAGTGGCGATGATTAATTACTTATTACCGAACTTACTTTTCATCACACAAACCTTAGGGAAAATTATCATGAACATTCAACGACTGGAAAATAATATCGAAGTGGTAAGATATTTGCAAAGGTGATTAAATTTTCTTTGGGTCTTATTCGTGCTTTCAGATCTCTAGATACAGCGTAAATTTATAACGTTGGACAATAGAACCATCCCCGAAAAATCAAACGTGAATTAGAATGTAATATATGCGTGGGGTCCCTCCGAAATGTTGCGCAAATATAATTCATATAGCTTTTGTCCTTCAACCTTTTGTCAACGTTTAAAACGTTTTACATTTTTCTACTTAATTTTTATGTATTATTAAATTGCTAGGATCCTGTGTTGTCCTCTAATAATGTTGGCGAATAAATTATTATATTTTTTTCGGATAGATACTAAATTATACAAATCGGTACACTATAGTAGGTATACCTATCCATCAGGTAGGTATCAGTATCCATTAAGTGGCAATCCTTATAACGGTAAATTATTTGGATAGTCTACCTGCATCCAGTACCTACAACTTTTAATCGAGAAATACTATCCCTGTACATGCAACCGTTCCTTTTAGGTATTATCTAATTTTAAATGTCAAATGCCACTCCCGATTTTAGTTTCATGTCTTTTATCTTCTTCTAAACATACGATTACAATCGCATGATTATGTTCTATTTACCTCATAACGGGTATTCTTTTCTTAACCTTAGTATCAAATTCTTAAATCACGATTTTATATCTGTTCTCGACTCAGTCTTGAGTTTATTAGTTATCCTTGATTTATTACTTAGTCCAGAAAACTAGATCGCGTATATATACTAGTTTGCGCCTCATTTCCGTTAACCGCATGAAAACTCATTACGCAGTCCGCCCTTCATCTCAAACTAAAACTGAGCTGTCTTCTGTCCTTATCTTTGTTATGACACGGGATTGCTTTCGTGTCACTTAGTGACCCTAAATACTACGAATCCAGTCACATCTACTAAACATTTTCCGATTTTTTTTCTTATTATGAATCCATTGAAACCTAACAATCTACTTACAAGTAAATACTGTCTTATATTTCACTTCGTTAATCAAGGGAATAATGTACCTCAAATCTGCGAACACGAAAATTAGGGTAACTCAAGAACTCATGTTTCTAATGATCTCACATGAAACTTGATATTTTTTTGTCTTTAACATTACTTGCATGTACGTAATATTTTCTTAACGTCAAAAAATTTGAAATACGTAAAAGAAAATCCCTACGACTTTCTTGAAAATTTCATAAGGAGCAAAATTATTAATCCGTGAAAACAATTTCATAGAAATACGGTGTGGAGGTCCACGACGATTGAATCACACACTTTGGGCTATGTCCAAGTGGGATGAAGTCAATTTTGTGAGATTCTACGCCAAGAAAACGTAGACGTGTCTATTCACCGCCAAGAGGAGCCCGCTCACCTTGGCTCCTACTTTTCGGAATATGTATGTCCTTTGGATTATACCGACTGCCTTCAGTTGTTAGGAGTAGAGATGTCCTCGAAACTCAAACTTGGGCGCTTCACTGAAACCAAGGCTAAGGCTGCTGCAAGGAAACTTATTGTCCTCGCAAATATGCGGCGGTACTTCACACCGAGACCACTCTTAGCCTTGTACAAAGCTCAGATATAGCCTTGTGTGGAGTACTGTTCTCACATTTGGGCAAGTACAGCCAAATGTCACTTTTCTGCCTTAGACTCGATGGAGAGGCATGCGAAGAGGCTCATTGGTGACCCAGATTTGGTTGAAACCAATCTGCAAAGGCTCGAGCACAGGCGCAGAGTAGCCAGATTCTCGGTTTTCTACAGGGCACATTTCGGAGAGTGTTCACAGGAATTGTTTGAGATAATTCCCCCATCTCGATTTCTCCATCAAATGACATAACACACGGTGTGTATCCATCCTTTTGTTGTGAATATACCGTCGGTATGGACGACGTGGTTTGCCTTCCGCGAAAGACTGCATTAGCTTGCCTGCGTCGGTGTTCCCGCCTAGCCTGCCTATGACGTGGATAGGCTTGTGACGTGGAAAAGAGTGAATAGGCTTTTATTAAGTTAATGTGCTCATCACCTTGGACCAGTTCTCCACTTACTGTCAGGTGGGATTGTGGTATTATTTGTATAAAAATAAAGTTAGTCTTTGGGATTCGAATATTAAATTACTTATTACTTATATGGATCAAGAAATGAATCAGTTTACGAAGTTACTAAAATAAATCATAGCACTCAAATTTTTGTGGACATTGGCGTGCCTTTTAATGGCATCAGTTAAGTTATTTAAATCATTATACTTACACAGATGTATTCCATTAATTTTACTCGTTCAAGGCCTACTTCACTCAAACTGAGCCATATTTGTTCAAACTTCACAGTAGTGATATCTTGATAATGTACCTATTTTCTTTTAAAAAAACAGCTTTATTTTGCGTACTGATTGCTCTATTTGAACTATTTTTCTATTTGTTTTTATTACAATTTCGCTATACATACGAAAGAGACAATCGATGCCTGTTCAGATTTGCCTTGATGTTCAGATGCCTTGCTGTGTATTTAGCAAGAAGCCACATTGCAATTCAATGCGTGGGAGCAAGATAGATTAAATTTATATTTTTTTAGTTTTTTAACATTTATAAGCGATGCAGCTCATACCCGGCTCTCGCCGCTAGACTAGGGTTGCTCACGCCGAAAAATATTTAATGTAAGTCAAGCTGGGCTTTTCGACTTGTAGGGCTGTGCCGCCTCTGGCATCATCCCGATGTGTTTGGAGCTCGAAGGCCTACGACATGGCTTAACGACTGCTATCCAACTAATAATTTTTGCCACTAACTCTTGTGAACCATATCGCTTTAATAACTAAGGGACAGAGCATGAAAGTTAGTGAATAAGTAACAATGGGAAACATTTTGTAATCGGAACTCCATTTCACCGCAAAGGGCGATGTTAAGTTTCTCGTTCGGGGCAGCTGACGTTCCGACCAGATTTTCACTGGGATATTACATAATTGTTTATGGAAATACTACGAAATAAAAAATAGTTGCAATATTTGTATCCTTAAACAATAGAGAAAACATTTCGAAATAATTATATTAAGTTAATTCAGCTAAATCAATTAAGGATACATTTCTTTGTGATTGAGTTATTGATGAGGTCCAGATTATAAATATGCAGATTTTTAAAGCAAATTCAAATTATATTTTAATAATTAGGTTTTAATAGTAACTTTCGAAAACTTTGAATATAGCGAAAGTTGTTAAAAGTTATAAAAATATACTACGTGGGTACTTAAATATTATAATACCTATATTATACAAACCTGGTATAGTAAAGTCTGTAATCTAGTCAACTTCAATAAATATTACAATATTGTGCAAAAATTTACGATTCTGCCCTAGCAGAGGCGAATAATATTACTTAGTCAGAAGGCTTACTAAAATACAGGTTCACGAAACAAAACCGAAATAAGACAGATCATTCCCAATAAGCAGAAATTTTTTATCAAACGTTCTCAAAGCATCCATTCGTTCTCGTTTCAATATATTTACTCATGCAAAGCAAGGTAGTAGCTATCCAATTTATTACAACTCTCTTTCAAATATCTCTAAAAGCTTCGCTGAAGCCAATCTTGAAGAATACCTTTGCAACGGAGAACGAAGTCTTTGAATGAACAACACGAGAAATCTCCGCGAAGCCTCATCGGAGCCGAACGGCTATGAACAGGAACGGGAACACTAATCTACGAGTGGCGCGTTTCAATGAATCTTTGTATTATTCCTGTATTGTTACTCAAAGCACAACATTCTAGCTCTCTTTTAAATCTTTTATTATAATTTAGGATTGATCACTAACAATATAACCATACTTAATTATGGATATATTCGGGATATTTAATATCAATAATTTAAAACATAAAACAACATTCAATAATTTAAAACAAATTAAAAAAGTCAAGTTTGAAGTTTGGCATAAATGTCTGTGTTATAATATTAGTAGGCCAAATTTTATTCATATCCATTGAGCCGTTTTTGCATGATTGTCATAAATATCCAAACTTTTATATTTATTAATATTAGTAGGTGTATAGGACGCCCCCCGACCAGGTGGACTGACGACCTGAAGAAGACAGCGGGCATCCGCTGGATGGATGCAGAAGGCTCAGGACCGGTCGAGTGGCGCAAGTTAGGGGAGGCCTATGTCCAGCAGTGGACCTCCAAGGGCTGATGGATGGACGGATGATGGGAATATTAGTAGGATAGTAGGATTTAAGAGTTGACTGCATGTAAATTTGTAAAAGGTGTGCCTAGCGTAAAAAATCAAATACGCAACCCTACGAACAACTAAGGCACTAATCTAACTGCAACACGACCGGATTATTCCTATTCTGTTGTCCGGTACAGGAGCTAAACAAAGTTTATCTGCATTTGCAATCGATGCTCCTGTAATAAACTTGTTTCGGAATCTGTGCCGCTGACAGTTATTGGAAAATAGCTCGCCGGTGTTTATATAATCTGTGTTTAGAGTAATCAATTGTGAAAAGGGAATTCCCGTATGGTCATAGTTTATTCTTTTCTTTTGTCTTTTAAATCAATCCAATAGGTTTTCAGAAATTACTTATACTTTAAGTTACTTTTATCGAAATGTTAATTTTGAATTTCAATGTCAATGTTCATCCGGTCACCTGATGTTAAATATTAGGTAGGGGGAAAAGTTTCTTTGCATTTTATATGAAAAATTTAGACCTTTATTTTCAAAGTTTAATAAGTTTTAATTATATTATTAATTATATATGTATGTGCCATTTAATTATATAACGTAAACGCGCCCAATAACGCCACCCCAAAATCTGTATCCAATACCGACAGTTTTTTTAATCACTATTTTAAGGCATACTATACATTTCATGAAAGTTGTAGCCTAAAAATATTTTAGGTATGTATATTGAGAAATAAAAATAATAAAGTTTGTGTGCGTAAATAATCAGCAAACAGAATAATTCGATAATAACTGAGAGGCGCCCGCAACGGACGCCCGTCTCATAGTGTTGCGCTCCCGGCTACGTAAGTAAACATAATTATTACTTAAGATAAATTAACTTAAATAAAATGTGTATACCTGCAGGCAAATGTGTAAATATAATAAATAATATATTGGTTTTCTAGATTCACATCTAATATTACTGTTCTGACTATTTTTTGTGATTTAATTCGAATATTACCTTAAAGCGGTAATAGAAACATAATATTCATAAGTTGCTTCTAATACCGCCTCATGGCGTTGTTAGATGTTTTACAACAGTTAGTATTTTAGATTTTATTTCTTTTAATACGTTATTTTCGATGTTTCTTTTAACTTGTTTGATTCTTAAGAGTATATTACATAATTTGATCAATTAACGCCATACATTTTGTCTCATAGATTTTCTTTTAAACAAGATTCGACGTAAGCAATAATTTTTAGTAATGTATGGCAATGTATTTTAAATAATATCTCATATCAAAACTAAGAAACTTTTTGATACCGAAAAATAATCATAGCAATGACATCCATCAAAACACGTTTGCATTAAAGCAGAAATTTTAGCCAGTTATTGTTTATTTTTACTGTCGCTAATAGAATAAAGTAATCTTCATACTTAATTCTATTACCGACCCATACGGTCTTATTTATAAAAATATCTTATTGTAATCGGTCCTTCGCACTGTGTGGCCAGTCCATTGCCACTTCAGCTGGCTAATTCTTTGAGCTATGTCGGTTACCCTTGTTCGTCTACGGATCTCCTCATTTCTGATGCGATCACGTAGAGAAATACCGTAACCCTCTCCATAGCCCGCTGCGCTACTTTGAGCTTGTGGATTAGGCCAATAGTAAAGCACCATGTCTCGGATCCGTATGTCATCACTGGCAACACGCAATGCTCGAATACCTTCGACTTCAGGCACTGAGGTAGTGTTTTGGACGACAAGATATGACGCAGTTTCCCAAACGCAGCCCATCCGAGTTGGATTCTACGAGTGACTTCTTTCTCGAAGTTGGACTTACCCATCTGGATCACTTGTCCTAGGTATTGTATTGTCCACAACTTCGAGAGCAGCGCCATCAACAACAACCGGTACGGGTGTGACATGGACATTCGACATGATTTTCGTCTTGTCCATGTTCATCCTAAGACCCACCCATTGTGAGGCGCTGTTCAAGTCCCCAAGCATTGTACCAAGTTCTTCCAGGGACCCTGCCAGGATGACTATATCGTCGGCATATCGCAGTTGTGTGATGTATTCGCCGTTGATGTTAATGCCACGTCGTTTCCACTCCATCAGCTTGAACACGTCTTCCAACGCAGCGGTGAACAGTTTTGGGGATGTGACATCCCCTTGCTTGACACCTCTCTGCAATTGGATGGGGCTCGTTGCTGTGTCGTGTACTCTAACGGACATGGTGGCAGATGAGTACAAACATTTCAACACCTCGATATACCGGTAGTCAATCCGGCACCGCTGGAGAGAATTTAGTACCACCCAGGTCTCAATAGAATGAAAGGCTTTCTCATAGTCCACATAGGCAACACATAACGGCAAATTATACTCCTCGGTCTTTTGTATATTCTGCCGCAGTGTGTGTATATGGTCTTTGGTGCTGTAGCCTTTTCAGAATTCGGGAGGCTGGAAGTCGTCAAGCCTGCGTGCAATGCGATTTGTGGAGACCCTCGAAAATAGCTTATAAACGTGGCTCAGAAGTGCAATGGGCCTGTAGTTCTTCAAAAGGGCATTATCGCCCTTCTTGAAGAACAGCGTCACCACACTTCTGCTCCACGCTTCCGGGGTAGTTCCGGTTGATGACGGATCGAACAGTTTTTGGAGCGCCACTAGAAAGGGTTTCCCTCCAGCTCTCAGAAGCTCGGTTGTGATTCCGTCATCTCCCGGTGCCTTGTTGTTTTTAAGCTGTTTGAGAGCCTTTCTAATCTCATACAGGCTGACGACCAGGATATCTTCGGTGTAGTGTCGGGTCAGTTTAGCTCGCTTGTCGCTCTCCTCGCGAGGAGGTGAAGCTTGAGAGGAGACATACAACCGTCCGTAGTATCTCTCAGTCTCCCTCGGAACTTCGGGTTTCGACGACACCATGGTGCCGGACTCGGTCTTCAACCTCGTAAGCTGACTTTGCCCAATAGACAGATCCCTGGCGAACACTTTTGAGCCCTGGTTTCGCTCAATAGTGCTTTTTACACGATTTGCGTTGTGTTTTCGCAAATCGCGTCGCCTGCTCTTGGAGATCTGTTCATTGAGCCGTCGGTATTCCCTCATAGAGGTTGGAGACTGCACACATAGTTCTCGTCGATCCCTCATAAGACCGAGAGTTTGTTCTGAGAGAACCTGAGATCTACCACTAGGGTGGGTCTTGAAATACTTCGACCCTACTTCGTGGACAGTTGTTACCATCCTGGTGTTATACTCGTCCACTGACGTGCACGATTCTCGGTACGCAAAACGGTTTTGCAGCTCTAGTTGAAAGTTTTCGGATCCCTGGATTTGGATAGGTGTTGGGCGAAGCGTAGACTTCATCAGGCGTTTCCGGATTTGAGTATTATCGTGTCCTCCTCCTCTCTTCGGACATCAGATAAACCCACAATACTCCAGTTTAACTTGTCTATCTCTTCTTCCAGCTCTTTCACCTTGTCGTCGATCCTCAGTGTCCTGGTGTTATATGTTGCCAGGTGAAGAAGTCGTTTTTGAGATTGGTAGCCCGATCTCTACCGGCGATTCTTAACACCCCCTGCCCCGCCGTTACCATAGCCGCTACCGTAACTAGGAATAGCGGGGCTGCCTTTGGCCTGACTTTGGGCCGAGGCTTGGTTGTGGCTATCATAAGGGGGTTGTAGCTGGTAGTCACCACGCTTGGCCAGTGCGTGTTGGTGACCGCAGTAGATGTTCTTAGTCCGCAGGGAGACACTGCTGCCCGTCTCCTGGATTATCCTATTAGTCGCCTTTTACGACATTCCAGGAAGAAGTAAGAGTGGTGCTATTCTACAAAGTGGACCCGGCACCACACGGGGGAATCATACCTATTTACAATGATTAAATTGGGGTTTATTTACAATGATTGAAGTTTTACGTATTGATTTTATTATTTACACAAGCCTTAACAGATGTCCAAAATGCTCACCTCCTCGAGTGATGCAGAGTTCAGCACGTTTGCACAAATTATCCTTTACGCGGTTTAGCACAAGAACACTTCACTTCGAACTTTATCAAAAGCAGTCACTATTTTAACTTCCCCCCACAAATAGAAATCCATCGGTGTGAGGTCCGGGGAGCGCGCCGGCCATGGCACAGGTCCTCCTCGCCCTATCCACCGATCACCGAAGTGATCATCTAAGTATATTATGTATGTCTGTAATAATTTTTATTACTTCGTATCGTCCAAACGCCTGGACCAAATAATACAATTAAGATATCGTTAGATTCGTTTTGATAACCCAAGTATTCTTAAATAAGTGTCATTAAAAAAATGGTGGCTGTGAGATGTCACTGTTTGAAGTATCAAAAAATAAAAATAAATCGAATAATGCAATATGGGTATCAAACTAAAGAGCTCAGCATAAGGATTTCAAAAAGGTATAATATCATGATACCTTTTTTGATGGCAGGCAGCTTTTTAATTTTATACTGGTTTAGTGGTCGGTAATAGAAACATAAAAAACGGTATTAGAAACAAACATCATCCATGCGTCGGTAATAGAAGCAATCGCTATTTTAGATTCAATTATTATTTATTAAATATTGTGTGATTTAATACTGAATTTACGTATTGGATATCATAGGATATTTAATCATGTTAAAGAATAAATTAAAACACCTTTCCTAGCATAACAGCATATATCTAATTTTCTGAAGTTCATACAAAGTCGGCTTAAACTGGCGGTAATAGGCGCGTTTACCTTATGTATGTGCCATTTTGTTCGTTGACTTGCCGGTAGTGACAAGATTCCATCACTATAGAAATTTTGGGACTTCTGATCAAAAAAACGCGACAAGTAAATTTGGCAGTCCTTTCTTGATTAACATTCCTAACCTGACACTGCCTAAATAATTCTGAAGAGATAGGCTCTTTGATTTATATGTTAATCGACTTATCTAGGAACTTAGCAGTACAAACAATATTAGCTACGCAGATGACATGGTGATGCTGATTCCTTCTATTCCCGCGCTCCGTAAATTACTTCGTATTTGCGAAGTCTATGCAGGGGCCCATGGGATATGGTACAATGAATAAAAGAGTTTATGTCGTTTAGAGCTGGTTCTAAGTTTTATCCAAATGTCCCACCAGTTACTATTAACGACACTCCACTAAAACGTGTGCGTAGAGTGTAGACTGTGTGCGAGGATGGTGGTCACATATCACGTGTTTTTATTTCCGTATGTTTGTTAATGTATTATTTTATTAACCTTTAAGTTACTAATTCAAACTCATTACTAACATTTGGGCCTGTATAATTTGTTGCCTGAAAAATAAAGATAAAATTAAAAATTAAAATAAATAGATTGCCTCGTTAGTAGGCACGTAACTAAAGAATGAGTATCCCTATACTAGGAGCCCTTTATACATTGAAGGCTTTATAGGTAGTAGAACTATGGCGTCTGAGGCAGATCACATGACAATATGTGATGTGTCAACCCATACTGCAAAAAGGATTTTCGTGGCCGAGCCAATCCCCTACATCGCGTCAGTCGTAATGAAAAACTTCAACCAATAAGCCACGATCTTCCAACTCATAAGCTGAATAATTAATCACAGGCTCAATACACGGAGTCCAGGATTTATCGCCCCCGGGGGAAATCGATTCTCTGGTAATACCTTCTCGAATTAGACAGGTGACGTCACTGCATAATGCAGGACCTTATCGGGGTCTAAATGTACCTCTTTATCTCCACGTCGGTCTTTGTTCGGTTTGAAAGGAACTCTCTGTCTGAACGTTAATCTACGTTAAATTAACGATTCTTTCTTGGGCAATAAATTATGTTAAGTAATTTAAGATTCCGATAACTAGGTCAATAAAATTACAGCGCAAAGCTTCTTCGATAGAACAGGACACAGAAAACTGAAATAAAAACTAGTCGCCCAGGAACAAGTTACATTAAAACTTTGCACGAAACTGAGAAAACGTATCGTGACCCATTTAAGGAAGGTTTGAGCCTCATTTCTCTTTGTAACTGAAACTGCTCTTTTTTGGCTGAAGCAAATACAAAATGGGATATCTAGTGCAAGGAGTTTTGGTTTGAAACTTCTCAAATAACCATATTTATAATTGTACCTTGCTCCATAACGGACAATGCAATGACTGGAATACTCCTTTATTACGACCAGCAATACTTCCCAATAATGCGTAACTAGACCTGTGATCATATATATATATATATATATATATATATATATATATATATATATAGTTATATCTGGAAAAGTGTATCTTTAATAGTAACGAAATCAAATCCGAGAGTCAAGTGATAAAACATGCATCTGCACGCGACGCGATGAATTATACAGCGCGTTGAATATTTGAGCGCAGTGCATCCGACTGTTGCCACTTGTTTACTCCCTCGCTGCTTCGCACTGACGTATTACGCTAGCCACCGGCGATGTCGCAAGCCACCGCCGATGTCGCAAGCCGCAGCCGTAAGTCGCAAGCCGCAGCCATATGTCGCAAGCCGCAGCCGTATATAGCTGCTGTATATTGAATTGCACTACAGGCTTTGAAGATGAAAGCCGAGGGGTTAAGATTAACCAAGTCAGGGCTCTCGAGTAACTTCGGGTAATACATTTATCACATTATTTAGCTCATTGCTGAAATCTCTCTAGAAATTTTTTGTGCGTTGTTTTCATTTTATTTTACCAATTTCTTATCATAATTAACATGTACATATTCATATATCCATGCCTAGTTGCAATTTCTTACGAAAAGTTTTTCTAAGCTAATAACGAATGGATATGACGAAACGAGTGACGAAATGGGTGCTGCATTGACTAGGGAACCCTAATGAGTACTTAAATATCAAGAAATATGTACGTATATTACAAAATTTGTACAATATTTCCAGCTGGACCACAAACGATTGGCTGCATCTAATGGAGACTTGCAATCATTCCGAACAGTATAGTGACCAGTGCCTGTAGACACATGAGTAACAAACCTTACAGAAGGCAACCTGAGGGAAACTGCTTATGCTGTTAGAAAAATAAGTCCGTATATTTCATAATTATGCATATTTCCACAGTACTTTGTCTTATGTCATCTTGCTGTGGGGCAAAGCCGCCAGTATAGAACAAATTTTCATAGTAAAAAAGAGCTTTTAGGGTTATTTATAAACTTAGGTCTCGGGAAACTTTGCGTGAAAAGTTCAAAGAAATAGGTATACTCACAGTAGCTTCACAGTATATTTATATTAATGTACTTTTTATACGGAATAATATAAGCGCGTATAAACAAAATTGTGATATTCATCGTCGCCAAACAAGAAGATTGCACCAATTAATAACGTCAACTTACTTTAACTTTGACCTTGCTCAAGCTAAACGTACAAACAGATCACACTATAAATACCAAGTCAAACTCAAAGTCTAAGGAAAGCCATTGTACGCTTTATGGATCTGTGCCAGAGATGCGTCTCTGTGTGTTTTCCATACTCGTGAGCTGGGGCTCTGTTTCAAGTGGGCCCAGGTGCGCTCGACTCACTGCTCCAATCAACACTTGCAGTAGCACTTGGCCAACTCATTAATCTATACTGTGTACATTGACATAATTACTTTAGCGTGTACGAAACACTTGATAAGCTAGCTCAAGCTGCTGTATGTTACGAGGGACTACAATTAAATTTTCTCATAACATGTCAAGAGATTAAAATGAGGATTAAAATAAGGAAAATAAGTTGCATATTTTCACAGGATTTGAAGACTTTGTTTGTGATATTAAAGATATAGATAAGTATCAAACAAATACAATTTTTATGCTAATATGGCTTGCAATAATGCAGTCATATTTTTTTTGGAAATTCCAGTTGTAGGTGACAAAATTAATGAAATGAGTTGCGGTAACCAAAGAAAGAAAATGAGGAAAAGAACAAATTAACAGTAATGATGAAATAAGGTGATTTGAGATGCATTTGAAACAGTGATTGGTGCCTTCGAAAGCAATAATCAAACGTAGACTCATGTTTCAATGTTTCAGCTTTTCTATTTTTGCTAGTCAAAGAACAAACCAGTAAAGTGTGGCGATGGCAGCTCCACTCTCCACCACACTTCGCGTACGTCGCTTATTAGCAACAATTAAGGAACCATAACGGAATGAAACCTAGTTTTCCGCTTCATAAAACCAGCAAATGGAATTTAAGTGCATCCGGCACTGCATTATCCTTTTTGCAGCGACCGCTTAGAAACTTGTTCCAGATAATCACCGGCCCGGAAAAAACTAGTTACCGAGCAATTTGAATAGTTCAACAGTTAGAAGCTTAGCGCTTAAGCAATAAGCGTGTTTTGTATTAAAAAGTCAGCAGATGTAAGCAATTTTGGAACATAAATTTTGATGATATTACGAAATGTCGTCAAAACATATAGCAACGATTTACATGGCTGTAGGAGCACTTTATCATGACCTACACGTGACACAATAAAAATACATCATGCCAGCCACAGACATTTACTATCTATGTCTGTGATGCCAGCATACACATGGCTCATACTTAAACAGTATGACGATCGTCTTAAAAAGGCTTTATGCAAAATACACGACATGCTGTTTTTGCATAAATTAATAAATAGTATGAGTATTATAATATTGACACCACTTTGCGAAACAGGGGGTTCTGGATTCGCTCCCGTCTGGGGTAGACATATACATAGATGTAAAATCGATATTTTTATTTCTTGGATCATGGTTATTAGTGATTCAATATCTTTTTCTCTGTATTAAAACAAACAAATAACAATAAAACTGGGGTACTGATTTACTGGCTTTCGTAAAATAAACCTTAAAAAATTTTGCTGTTACAGAAATAAAAAGATGGCATTGATAAAATCTCAGCACGAAAATCACTTTAAGTTTACGCTAAGGTCGGAGGGTATTTCGTAGGTAATACTGTAACAGAAATAAGACGTCGACATAATCTTCTCAATCGACGATAATATCTTCAACTTTAATATGTATATGAGGTTTAGGCTTATGCTAAGTGACAAAGTTTGAACCACCAAGTATGTTAATTACTACTGTCAGATGTCTCATGATTAATGTGTAAGATAATTTATTTATGTGAGAAACTCAGAGTGAAGTGATAATTATAATATAATTTGCAAAACTTTCCTCTTTGCTTTAATGTTTCATTGTTTTTCAAGCTTTCATACGGAACATATAAAACTAAAAGTTGGTTAGAATGTCTTCTAATTAGACACTCCTTTTTAACTCTTTTTAAATTTTAGGGCTTTTTATTAACGCTCTCTTACCAAGATAATAATAATGAGGTGTAAAAAATATGCCTACAGTAACAGAGACCTGAAGGATGCTCCATCACTATATTCCAACGGAAGAAGGTACAGTTACTGCATACAAGCAACAAAGGCAAACTGTATTATAATACAAGTGATGCATACTTAGCGACTTCAGCTACCAAACTCCTAGAACAAGCTAGTTCGTATAATCGTTACAGTTCACAGGCCGTTCAGAGGTCGTGTGGCTGAAACTTTGCCACTTTACACTAGCGTGGAATGTCTATAGAATGAGGTGCGACTTAGTCATAGCTTTGATCCTATCCGTGTGTCTTTGGCACCTAGTTTCAAACCTATTCTGCATTGCTGCGCCGACCGAGCGTAGGTTTCGTGACAAAATATTATTACTGTGTTACTGACACGACTATGTTACTGACACGTATTTTATGCTGCAAGAAACCACAATCTATGTCTGTGCAAGAAACCATACATATATATGTACATATTTTTTAGAACTTGTTCATTACCACTGAACATATTTTAGTTAGTTCACTAATATTATGTTTTATCTTTATCGTTTTTCATAAGAGTGAAATAAACAAAACATTATTTTGCCTTTTTTGTAACTTTTATACACATTACATAATTACATAATTGTCCCACTGCTGGGCTCGGGGTCACCTCTCACAATGTGAATGCCATAGTCTACCACGCTGGCCAAGTGCGGATTGGTAGACTTCACACACCTTCGAGTCTTTATGAAGAACACTCAGGTGTGCAGGTTTCCTCACGATGTTTTCCTTCACCGAAGCAAGTGATAATTAACTTATAATACGCACATATTTGAAAATTAGAGTTGCGTGCTAGGATTTGAACTCGGGCCCCCGTGTTCGGGAGACCAACGTTCTAACCACTATGATATTACTGCTGTGACGTGCTGCAAAACACCTTGCACTAATTTAAATCAATTGCGCTTATTTAAATCGAACATTCCTATTAATATTTTAGGCTAATTTTTCACATAACCAATTTTATTTTTCTATATAACTCCCTCGTGTAAAAACCATTTTCATACCATCACACTTAAAACCTTGAAAGAAACCTTAATTGTAAATAGTTATGATACACTTAGGAAATATCCTTTCACCATCATCATAAGCGGTAAGCTAACACTACTGGAGCCATAAATACAAAGAGAATAGCGTCTTTCCAGTCGTAAAAATGAACCACCACATAATACTGAGTACTTTTCGTAGAAAATGTGGAGTATATGTAGCAACTTTGTGTTTCGGTTTGTACGATGTTGTTGACCGACAGCGCAAATAAGATGCTCATTATCCTTTTATCAAAAACGAGTAACCGCCCTCGCTTTGCTTCGGTTTTCTTTATTTTTTACACCTTGGGTTACATTATTGGAGTTTTATTAAGGATCCCAAATTTTTTTGAAAATATAATATAGCCTCAGATTAAAGAAATTTCTTTAATCTGAGAATATAGCCTATGTTACTCGAAGATAGTATAGCTTTCCAACCTGTGTTTCCAACAGTGTAACAATTTTTCAAATCGGTTCAGTAGTTTCGGAGCCTATTCAATGCAAACAATCAAATCTTTCCTCTTTATTATTAGTATAGATAACCTATCCATATAATATAAAGAATAAAAAAAGTATTTCGGCCTTATTACACTGTTATAATAATATGTTCTATTCTATTATATAACTTTGAATAACGGGTTGTATCTATATTAAGACGCGATACTACTCAACTTTCTTTATAAAGTACCTATAAGTTGTAAGTATATGCTTCACTACAATCCCACAATGGTAAGTGGCGATGTAATCTTGGGTGGTAAGACACGCTAACTTAAGTAAAGCAATTTTCGCAAGGGTATGTATATATCCAACACACGATCAGACGAGGCGGTCACAAAAATTATAATTATTTCCATACGAAAGTAAAGACCGACTGATGATACTTTTGTCACCATAATTTTATTACTATTAATCTGAAATATAATAAAGATTGAGTTAATAACGGACTGACCCAAACCACCTCTGATTATGGCGCTGAAATTCACGTGTTTCTATTGATTGGCAATACAATATAATCTACTATAGGAGTATTACATGCAAACTGGTTAAGTTCCACGCGACCTGTAACCGCTGTGTTAAGTTGGTAGCGAACTTCGCGTATTAGTTCCGACAGTTAGTCGCGAGATGAAGTTATTAGTTTGTTATTCTAAGAGTAGTTACATGTTATGCTATGCGTAGAAATATAGCAGCACCAATGTAGCCTTTAGTTACGGAAATTAGGCTGTTCTTAGACTGCCTGTGTGTCAGTGGCCATTCAGAGGGAACAGCCCTCAGGTAACAGTATATTCAGAGGTAATAGCCCTCAGAAAACACAGTATAGATGTTGTATTGTATTCAGGCTCAGATTTCTGCCGTGTACTTTAGTTATTTGGCGACAACTATTTTAATTATAATAATGTATAGATGATGATGTATAGACTGTGAGAAGGAATGACTACAATATTTATGGTTATTGAACGAAATATGTCAACAATGTGATTTACATAAGTAAGATATAAAGTTAACACTCACTCGTTGTTTGTTGTTGAGAGGACGAAGAGGATGCTCCATTAACGCTAACAACTTCGTCGATTACTGTACATAACTAACTTTTGGGGACTAAACTCTCTGACAGTATTATCATATACATAGGATCATAGATGACCTATATTATGTTTTGAGCTAAGATATTTGCTGTATAATCTTAAGTCTAAGCTAATGGAAAATGAAGCAATAGCAGGGTGCAATTTTTTATTTAATAATATCACACACACAAAAACAAAAATACACACCCACACTGAAACAGAAATTTAAACTCATCATTCTCCGCCTCACTGGAAATCGAACCCAGGACCCTTAGTACGGCGGCGCGGCGGTCCGGAACTATTACTCTTTAATGGTAACCATTACACCACACGGCTCGTCATGAAATGAAATGACATAAAATTTTATTCGAATTAGGTCTTTTCGCTTAGGACGCTTATCGAACGTTAAGTTACACCATCGCTTCAACACATCCCTACGATAAATGGGCCCAGGAAAAGAAACTACCTAGGTTTTTTTCTAACTCACACTTATTACTACTAAGTCTATTTAAGAAATATCGATATCCTAGCTAGTCCCTCATATAGATTCTCGGGGCTCAGTAGTAGCCAATGTAATCCCAACGGTACTGGTGATTTATCTATTTGGTTACCTCTTATTTTACTTACCGAGCTACCTACCTATATTATTATCTACTCCTCAATGACTTAAAGTAACAAAATTCTGACAATACACCTGGGTACAGTTTCGTTCGTCAGGGGGATTTTTGCGACATATTTGAACCCTTTCAGAGGTATATTCGCAAAAAAGAACAGTTAAATTCAAAAAATAGTTCTATTAGTTAAGTTTTAGGCCCAATACTCACTAATCAACCAATAAATAATCAACTTCAGTGCATTTTTCAATACCCTTTCAATACCCTTTAGTAACATTTTTAGTAGGTATAGAAATATCGTTTTTGTACCTCTCATATAATCCGTGTTTATGAATACCGAATAATTTAATGCTGAATAAATATTGTAGTTTTGTATCTATAATGACAGCGTATACAAGCACCTCTATTAAGATTGTACAGTTTCAAAGATTCATTACAGAGTTTGACCGTCCTTCTATCGTGAGTTTCAAAATTCAACAGGAATAAATGAAGCTGGGGCAGGCCACGCACCGGCGTGGCTAAGTGGCGAAGTTTGAGCTCGCGACCTCGTGGCGCTAACTACCAACTTTGGTTATTAGTTCCGACAGTTACCTATTAGTCATTGCTAGTTGTGCACAGAGGTTTTATCTTGCGAACCTGATATGGATACTGCAGTAATCATACTCACCAGCACTGTGTTACCACTGTTCATTCAACGAAGTACGTATCGCTTATAATTGCTTTAAAATTGATCATCTATACTAATATTATAAAGAGGAAAGATTTGATTGTTTGCATTGAATAGGCTCCGAAACTACCGAACCGATTTGAAAAATTCTTTCACTGTTGGGAAGCTGCACTATCCCCGGGTGACATAGGCTATATTATATTTTTTTTTACTATTTTTCCCGAAGCTAAGCGAGGGCGATTTCCTAGTAAGTAATAAAACGAATAGTGCTGCTTTGGCTCAAATGTTATTTAATGTGATGGATAATGATTGTATAACAGAAAGTGATGTTTTCTACGCTCGTAGTTTGAAAAAATAAATGTAGGTACAGGAAAATTATCCTTTAAGTTAATTTAACATGACACTATAATAGCTAAATTGATAATTACTTTTCGCATAAGCGTTTCAGTTTAGCGGTTCAAGAAGATTTATTCGAACGAATAAAAACGAATTGAATATGGCTATTGAGCAATAGAAAAATAAAATCATAATTCTATTCCGGGAAACGGAAGTGTTTATCCGGACGTCACTTCTATAAGTATATTCAAAAGATCTTTCAGGTTGATGGCATTATAAATGTTATAACTGTATACGGTCCTATATATATCGCCTCTATAAACATAATCGATCACGTTTAAGTTGTTTGTTGCCTGGTATCCATATTATAAAATAGATCTCTTTACCTGTAGCAGTTAATCCCACACCCAGGCAATTTTAATTAGTCAACTATAAGTTAGAGCTAAACCTTTATTAACACGAAAAGTTCGAGTTGTTACATTGAAAACGTAATTATCTGAATCCTTCTTCTTGATAAAACGTCATGATTGAAATATATTGACATAGCTTTTTATGGCTAGAGGTTAACTAAATAGATTGTCTGGCTGTCTGTACCTTAGAGGCTTCTCGCGGAGGCTGATGCAATTTGAGGAGTAAATTGCTATGAAATCAAACCTTTGCAGACATGAAATTGCAATCTCGGTTTGCCGTGATTTTTCTATTCTGTTGTTTTTAATTACAAACCGTTACGTAGTGTAATAACGCGTGCTAATGAAAATTTGTTTGATGTTCTCTAAATAACACAGATAATATAATAAAATTAATGTGAATTCGCACAGTAGTTGCTTTCTCTGAATACAAGAAGATAATTTATTATTGTTGTAGTATTTTTATTTCATTGTATTTTTTTTATTTTGCATGAGATAAGCACTTGATAGGTTTAGAAAACCAAACAGAGTAACAAATAATCCAAGTTGTTTGTCATCATTAAAATTAAATTATTTAGATCAACACGTCATGTTTAAATAAAAAGCTCAAACAAAATTATATGAATACTAGCTGTTGCCCGCAGGTTCGCTCGCGGAAATTATGCTTATCATTATTTATCTTCTATTTCACTCTCTTGGGGGTTAAATTTTGAAAAATCCTTCTTTTGTGGATGCCTACGTCATAAGAGGAATACGTGTGCGAAATTTTAAGTTTCTAGCTCTAAGGGTTTGTCCTGTGCGTTGATACAACAGTCAATCACTTTTGCCTTTTGTATGTGTGTGTAGAAGATTATTTATCTTATATAGAAGATGTCATCTTGCTTTCGTCTCTTTTCTTTCTTGGCTGTCAAAGCCGCGCGGTACACAAGCCGTTTGCGTAGGCAAAGCCGTAATCAGAAACTATTCTGAAAGGAAAACTTAAATAGTGTAAATTTAAAAATAAAAAAATCCCGCCTGCTATCAAAAAAGCTATCATGATATTATATATGTAACTTTTTGAAAACCTTATGGTGACCTCTTTAATTTAATACCCATATTGCAGTATTCAATTTTTCAAACAATGGCATCTCTCAGCAACGATATATTTTGGTTTTTTTTATTTCACTTATATAAGAACACTTTGTCAAGACGAATCTAATGATATCTTGATTTGTAAAGCCGTAATCAGAAACTATTCTAAAAGGAAAACTTAAATAGTGTAAATTTAAAAATAAAAAAATCCCGCCTGCTATCAAAAAATTGGTCCAATGGTTTGGAAGATATGAGGTAATAAGGAATATTAGACACATACGTACATACATACAAGATATGTGCGAAAAACATAACCCTGCTGGCCACAGACATGTATACCTAGAGACATGTCTGTGCTGCTGGCAGTCGGGTAAAAACCGATGTTCAAATGTTTCTCTTACAAGCAGTAACGAATCCAAATACATACCTATACGAGTATACCTACTGAGACTGACAGCACACGAAATTGCTTAACGTGATCGATCTGTTACATACTTACTCTTTCAGCTCCGCTGACTCTCTGATAGAGTTTGTTTTAGTTTCCTTTTCCACTTAGACTACCGTCTTTCAGCTTGCTCCATAAGTTCGGAATGGTTTCCTCAAGATTCTTTAAGCTTCTCCATTACAATTTGGTTGAAATAAACGGAATATAAATTTGTGCAGTACCAGAACATACGATGGCAACCGCCCAACTGTACCTTATAACACCCGGGTAATTGCACTGCGCCTGTTCGCTACTTCCGTATCAATAAAATGGTGACGTCATTCCGTCCTCCGTTCACTTAATTTCGCCAAAGCTCCGTAAACGAATTCTAGGCGATCGATGCATTTATTGTGGGACGGAATATTCGATTCCTTGCAGCAATTGTGTAAAATTGCAAGAAGATTGGAGTTACGCCACAGAAGACATAATCGTGCACAAATGTAGTTATGCCATCAATGGTATTAAGCTGTCAATTAGTTTGATGTCTTTCAATCGTGACTCATTGCGAATCATTGGAATGGTGTTGCCATCTGTGCTTCTACGTTAATTTTATAATGTAGCTAGGAATGGAACTTATGATGCGGGTACAATTGGTAGCAACTTCAGTGTTATCGAAATCGTCGTTGATAGAATATAAGGCTGGCTGGATAAATAAAGACTCCTTGGAAAACTCACATACTGAAAAGTACTCCATAAATTGTTGTCAAAGGTTGAAAAGTCTGCCAATCGGCACTAGATCCGCGTGGTGAATTATAGCCTAAGCCATTCTCATTCCGAGCTTACCAGTTTGACAGTACGGGTGTAGTGATAAATCAGGGTTCCCTAACCAAAAAGATTCTTGATCTATCGAAATAAAAATGAATGTTCTGTACCGGTCAAGAACCCGGAATTCTGTTAAAGGATACTGGTATTAAAATTAATGAAATCCTATCTGCAAACGTGAACCGACCGAAAGCTTTTATTGCGGAAAGGGTCGGTAAGAATAGTCGAGTCATCCAGATACCTATATCTTCGCGGTCTGGTTATATCACAGAGACGATAGATGGAAGTTTGCCGTCGATATTTATTTGTGTTCGACTTCCCTTGTTCCAAACGCTCGCGTTATTTACCAGCAACTAACGAACCAACGGAAGCAAGAGAAAAACCATTTTTTATTTAGCGACATTTGTATCATATTTTGTTAGGTTTAAAGTTATACTATCACAAATATTTGTTTCATAAAATAAGGGTTGTTATTAAATTAAACGCATGTACACGAGTATTGGATGTTTACATTTGGAAACTTCTATATGAATCCTATTTTATCGTTTCAACTCTACATACGCCCGAAATTAATAAACGATATAACCCGAAAACTATAGATCGTAAGTTGAAAATTAATTCCAAACATTGCACCTGGAATGGAATCTGGACGATTTTAGAATAACCTTCATGCATCAAAACCCCTAAACTTTAAACAACTAACTTTAAACATGCCTAAAGTAACGATTTAAATGAAATGCAGGAGGATTTCTGTTAGCCAATTTTAATTTATATCTGCTTAGCGAACCTATTTAAGACCTCTGCGCCCTTGGGACATTCGCCTCTTAATTAAAACCAGCAGTGGCTCCAAATCAAGTAGAAAAATATTTTAAATCTATTTATTAAAAGTTATTTGAGTCGAGCGTGACTTGTTTCCTCATTAATTCATTCACAACAGAATATCAAGTTGGATTGTTGCACATGTATTCACTGAGCAGAGATCATCATCATCATTGTGGCCCATAACTGTACCAATATGTTCTCATAATCACGGGTACAGGATATAATTCACAATGGCCAACTATTTTTCCAATCTGGATTGGGAGACTTCATTATCGATATCTCCTAGGCTTTATTGAAACAAGCGGTGGCTCAAAAACTCACATGATTTTGAAAATTACTTGCATGCGGATTCAAACTCAAGCGCCCATTCGCTAGATATTTTATGTTCAGATTGCTAGACTTTTACTATTAGCAGAGGTATTGACCATAAACTGTGTAAAGCTTCGTTCATCCTCGAGTTAAAACTGTCCCGATTGAAGTTCACCTTACAAAAAAGCAGAGGTGACACAAGTATCGTTAAATCTACTTTTGGAGGTCGCTGAACTCTGTACTACTGTACCTGTCTTCCTAATGTTGGAATCTTATCCTGTTGGGCTAGCCACCACTATCCAGTGCTACAAGTGTGGTCCACTAAGTACTTATAAGCTTCTTGCAACTACGAGTAACATAGAGTTTTACAACTCCCATCTTTGTAATACACTAGTGTAGCGTCTAATGTTGTAGATAATGCAAGGATGGCAGAAACCACTTAACATGATATTATTATAAGCAGGCTACACGTTTCCCGACAATTTTCATAAAGTAAATTGTTTTAAAAACTATGGGACTGTGTGTTGTCAACCAATACAGAGTTACTTCCTAGTATTGAGCCAAACTGGAGGGTAGTGTCAGATTATGCTTAGGTACAGTCGGCCGCTAAAGTAGCTTAACAGAATCAAAAGTGCAAAACAACTGAACACCCAACGAACCATAAGTCTTTGTCGTGACACGAACGCAAATTAAACTTAACTTACAGACGTTCATAATAAGCATAACACAACTGTTTCATAAGTTGCTAAACGCTTTCATTCCAAAAGTCGCTGAACATCATCAATGTCAAAAGTAGATTAACAAACTATATTCAATGTTACTGCGTGTTAATGTCTTTACTGTATAGTACTTTAAAAAATATAATAAAAGTAGGTAATTGTTTTTATGATTTACCCTCGGTTTATGAGGTATTCCAAAATTTGTTTTTTGGAAAAAATCGTATGGACAATAATTAAAACAATAAATAAGGTTTTAAATTTTATTTATAGTGTTTGCACGACACAATATATTTCAATTACTAAATAATTAAGAATTAAATAAAAAAAGAATAAGCTAAACAAATAAAAATCATCTTAACATTCATCAATCAAAATCGAGTGTGCCCGCCATAAGCATCAATAACTGCCTGTAGCCTTTCGTGCATGGAGCTAACCATGTTCCTACAGGTATCCAGACCTCTGAATGATTCCCACGTATTGAAAACATGGTGTATCACCGCTTCTCGGTCTCGTGGAGTTTCATTGTCCCATGCCTGCACCATGAGAGCCCATAAGTTTTCAATAGGGTTAAGATCTGGACTTTTTGGTGGAAAATTAATTTCTATAACCCGTTCTCTATTTTCCTGAAACCACGCTCTACAAACTCGTGACTTATGGATAGAGCAATTGTCGTGTATATATTTTATGGGTCTCTCTTCTGGAAAAACGATATTGGTTGTGGGCAACAACACATCCTCTTCACAATAAAACCTCTTTGGTTGCTAAACTTTTTTCGTATGAATCAAAGCGTGCGTTTTGATTTCGAAACCGTGCTTTTTGATTACCAAATTGTGCGGTAATATGAAACATTCGCAACAGGTTGCTTTGAGTTGGTAATAAGGCTCATAGTATAACTAAACTCGATATAGTTATATACAAATTACGAGCAACGATGTTGAAAAAGTAATTTAACGATAATATAATTTGGTCTAAAGTACCTGAGAACATCATAATAACAATCAGAATATTCATAAACTGAGGGTAAAACCAACAACTACCTACTTTTATTACTTTTTTTCCGCAGTAACATTGAATATAGTTTGTTAATCTACTTTTGACATTGATGATGTTCAGCGACTTTTGGAATGAAAGCGTTTAGCGACTTATGAAACAGTTGTGTTATGCTTATTATGAACGTCTGTAAGTTAAGTTTAATTTGCGTTCGTGTCACGACAAAGACTTATGGTTCGTTGGGTGTTCAGTTGTTTTGCACTTTTGATTCTGTTAAGCTACTTTAGCGGCCGACTGTACCACAAAAATAGATTGACCTAAGTGAATCTCTTTCAACTTGTTAAGATAAGAATCATTTTAAGCTATCGTTTGACGGATAAAAATGTGAAGACTTGTGTTAGTTGAGTGTTGCTCTATCTGATTTATTATGTTTATTAAAATTTAACGTATTTATTATTCTTCACATTATTATTCACATTTACCTGACGTGCTATATGCAAGATTTGACGTTGATACACACAAATATATAAGCCCTTAGTTCCCCTGGTGGTCCAGGTGGACTCTAATCTTCACATTTTTGTCGACTTTTGGGAAAATGGTAGAAATGTAGCTGCAAGGGGCCCACCAAATTTTGAAAATGGGTCTATGAGAAAAATGTCTGGGAACCTCTGATATAAGCTAAATAAAAGCAGTTAAAAATACATGCCCTATAGTGCTTCACTACTGTCCAATTTAAATCCCATTTTCCTATTTTCATCGCCATTTAATTTTTTCTCCAACACGATGTAACATAGTGCCGTCCGCACCATAAGGTCATAAAAGTCATTTGTCATTGTCGACGGCTCGAGCGGCCATGTTTTATTTATCGGCCGCCATTAAATCCATCGAAGTATCGATACAAGGGCAAAACAAAACAACCGTGAAAGTGCAGTTTTACAAAAACTTAGACAGTCATGCCTATAAGTATAAATATGTACTTGTATGACAGACAATAAAAAAGTCATTAATTTTTGCACTCGTGCAACGTTAGGGCTGCTACACATCCCCCCCGGGGGTTGCTCGCCTTGTCGTGGCGGGGGGGCTTAGTAACCGTGGACTGGTCACCCACGGCGAAGCCAAGAGGCAACCAGGGCCGGCCTGTTTGGGCTGCCGGCTGGCCCGAGGAGGGCGCTCCCAGCGGGCTGAATAAGTCCGCTGCGGACGCGCACCGAGGTGGGACCGCAGAAGAAGAGGAGTGCCGGTATTACGGTGCGCCGTTCTCCCTATCTTCTGCAGCCGTGGAGGGATCGCAGGGGGAGAGGCGTGTTGGTATTACGGTGCGCCACTCTCCCTACCCCCTGCGAGCTGGCGGGGCCGTTCCACCGAAACAGCATTGGTGGGGCCGCAGAGGAAGAGGCATGTTGGTGTCTGCGCTGCAGTGTATATTTATTGTAGAATAAAGTGTTTTCTTTCTTTCTTTCTTTCTTTCTTTCTTTCTATCTATTACGGTGCGCCGCTTGCCCTATCCTCTGCGGCCGAGGTGTGGTTAGTGGAGGAACCACAGACCTGATCCTCCACCGGTCAGTCCAGTACCAGTCATCTGGTATCCATGGCCTCCTAGTAGCAGACTCAGGGTGAGTTTGCTACAGTACTGGTGGAGGCCGAGGTATACCGTGGGTCTCATTAGCCTATACGGGAGTCCCACATAACCACTCGGGTGCCCCCTGCGCCCGAGTGGTATGCGTAATGCATTTTCCCCCCCGATAAAAAAAAAAGGGCTGCTACACATAATCATACTCGTCTTTGCATAATCGATTCAGCACTACTTAAAATCGCGTGATTGCGGGGCGCTAAGATTGGCTAGATTTAAAACTGCAAATAGGTATGTGCGTAAGCTTCATATCTATTTAAGCACAGATTTAGTTGAGATGAAAGGTGGGGCGGAATCGGCGACACCGATTTTCATACGAAGGGCGCATTATCGCCATTATAACCTCTTTATATGTTCTGTGCTCTTGAGGTTACACATGCTTTGCTTCATTGTCTTTTATGTACTTAGGAGGAGTTTTAGGTTTACCTAAGTAAAACCTGCTTGTAAATAACATCATTTGCATGCATGCGTTTATTAAAACGATTTTTTTTTCCAAAGAAATACGATTTTTGGTAAAACATACTTAACTCGTTTTGCTTGTGGTCCAAACAACACACGGCAGCTTCGAAGCAGCTTCGAGTTGATTTCATTATTTATTACTGCTCTGGGTGCAAATAAGTGCTTCTGAGATGCACGAACGAAAAGACGTTAAGGATTGTGCAAACATTTTTCTTATTAAATAAAACATTTTTTCCGTTCAAATATCAATGACAAGCTAGCCATATCTATACTAATATTATAAAGAGGAAAGATTTGATTGTTTGTTTGCATTGAATAGGCTCCGAAACTACGGAACCGATTTAAAAAATTCTTTCACTGTTGGGAAGCTACACTATACTACCTGGGTGACATAGGCTATATTATATTATTTTTTACTGTTTTTCCCGAAGCGGAGCGAGGGCGATTTCCTAGTTATAAATAAACTAGTATCTATTCTTTTTTGGATTCCATGTTATCGTAAATTGAAAGTTTCAAAAAATAAAGAATATTATTTGTTCTTTTAAGGGATCCCATGTTATCATACCTAGTTGAAAGTCACAAAAAATAAAGATAAAATCACTGAGACCTATAGTGTCTATACCATCCGTGTGTAAGCAAATACTTTATGTAGTAAAAGTTTTTCCCAACCGGGATCGACTTTAATATTCTGCCACTATAACGTCTGCTTCATGCACCTATTATATCTCTAGATAATGAAACACATCCATGCAGTATTCATTACAGTAGTTGCCTAAATACATTAGCCGCATCATTCTGCTCAGCCATTGATCTGCGTCACTGTCGTTCATTACGTTAAGATTTATACCGCAGCAACACAACGTTGCGTTACGCTGTGAATTATTACGACAAATATTTAGATATGTCGCTATATCCAATTTAGATCGCTCTCATAGTTCTATTAACGGTTACTATTATTACAGAAGACATAATAGCTATTATTAAGGTCCAAGGGAATACTTCTCTAGCTTGTGTTATTTGGCAGGCAGACGTCACACAAAACAAAAGCTGCTTGGTCATTATGTCTTGAGGTGATTGTTTTATTCTGCTGTTGGTATATACATTTAGCTTTATCAAGATGCACTCATGCAAATTTTATTTTCACCTGCTTCATTGCCACAATTTTATCGCTTTTTATCGCTTCTTTATTAGCTGGCTATGGATATTGCAATAACTTCAAAGTAGCAAGCACATCTAGGAATCAGCTCTTGTATAATTTGTTACTATGAAGAAAGCTGCATACTGTAAACTATGATAAGAGAGCTATATTTTGTAATTTTACCTAAAAACCTAAGCATTAGAGTTCCAACGAATCACTTATAAACTATTAGTCAAATACAAAGTGACAATGTAAATAAGGTTTCAGTTTCATTCTAGTTAGAAAAAGGGTATGATGTCGAGCACCCAAGGATACAAACTAAAACCTTTGATGTTCGCAAAAGTTACACGTAACCCTTACTCCAGTTCAATAAAATAAAAGTTCCTGTTTCCTGATAGTTTATTTCATTTTATATAGGCTAGTTGATCCTTGTTATCCTTTCGTGTATTACAACACGAAATCGTAAGCTTTACAAAATATCCTTAATTTATTATTTTATCGATTTTTAAGTCATAGTGTTGATTTCATCTCGCCTTGTAATTAATGTTAAATCACAGGTTGTATCTTATTGTTAGTTCTTTGCTTAGTAAATTTTAGAGATTTTATACTATAAGACTCAACTAATCCACTACTGTAACGCGCTGTACGACGCGCGGTTTCCTGACGGTCCAACTGTTACAAATACATACGCACTATAAATAGTGGCATGGTACATCTAAGGGGGAACCCTTAGATGCCAAGATGCCAGATTGATATTTGTCGTGCCAATGGGAACATTGGCACAACAAATATTTTTTATGGTATTTGTTTAATCAGCGGTGTTTATTCTTTCGATTTTAACATAATATCTTACATAGCTTTCCGGTTTCAAGCCTTACTTTCTTAACCGTGTAAGCAGCTGATCTCAGTCTCCCAGACGAGGCTTCAATATGAGGACTCCATTGTAACCGTGTAACCGTAAATAGGCCAAGAAATGTTATTGAATTTACAAGGTCAAGTGCATCCTTATTTAGAACTATTCGAGTTGATACTAGTTTTACATTAGGTAAAATAAATTTTATATATGTATTTAAATACCTGCGAGAACGTCACAATTGCTACTTGTGGTTTACCTTTACATTCCCTAATAACGTCGCTTACGTAGAGCTCTGCCTTTTAATTTTTTCTAAACCGTCACTATCGTTACGTAGGAGTTCTGGCCGGAAAGTAACAAAGGACAATTCATTGCAACGCCACTTTTTCTTCAGAGTGGCGACAATGGGGAAAAACGAGGGTTTTAAGCGTCTACTGCCGGAGATTAATAGCTGCCGACAAATACTCGCTCGAGAACTAACGACTTGTTGTCCACTAAATGGAGTGGTTCCGGGGACTTTCTCAAGACTAACCCGTTTAAGTTGGTGACACTTTACTTTTTATATATTTTCACTGATATAGCATCAATAGCGTTTGTACTGCTTTTAGTAGTTGTGACTTGTACTTGAATTAAGTATGTTACCCAGATTGTAGGTATTTTATTTCTGTCCGAAATTATATTCTCTGCGTTCGCAATAATTCTTAAAGAACATGCTTGGAAATAGATTTGTAATACAATTCATTTTGGTGCCATTTTTTCCTGTAACTGGAGACGATGGGGAAAACCGAGTTTTAAAGCATCTACTGCCGGATATTAATAGTCGGTGGTAAATACTCCCGGGTAGAAAGAACGAATTTTATTGTTGTCTGCATAATGGATTGGTTCCTGATATTTTTATATGCTAATCTACTTTTATAATTATATAAAAATGAGAGGAGACTCACCACTAATTAAACAAAAAATTCAGAAATTACCGAATCAATTTGGCAGAGAGATAGTTCATGCGAAGGAGACGTCAGTTAAGAACGGATTTTTGGAAATTCATCCCCTAAGGGTTAAAAATAGTGGTTGGAATTCAGTTTCATACAAACCAACTTCATCAGTTTAGTTATAAATATGATTTATAATGTGAGTTTATAGTTATGAACAAAAATGAACTTTAACACATTTTTTTGAAAAATCATAATATCTTAGTTGAAAGTGAAATTTCAAACAGGGTTGTAGAGAATTCATTGCAGTGACACTTTTTAAATTTCGTCTGAATTGTGGGGAATTTACGGGAAATTAAGATGCTGAAGGACTGCTGAAGATATCCGCTAAATACTAATTAATCTCTACTTAAATTCACTAACAGCCATTAATGGCCTTCCATAGGGCACGGATCTATCCTCGTCACTGAAGATGTCTGAAACCTTCTCCACCAAGCTGTTCCAATACGGATTGGTGAGGAGACAAAAAATATTTTGCCTTGGAATAGAAATCACTCAAAAATCCTTAAGACTATACACAAAACACAGGAAGAAGGGAAACAAGGGTTTTAAAGTGACTTCTGACAAGAATAAAGTGCGCGCTACGAAAACCTAACGATTTGTTCTCAGTTAAATGGAGTGATTCCGACAATCGGTGGCGTAACTTATTTTATTATCTTATGAAAAGGGAGGCCTGAAAAGTAAGGCACGAGAAAGTTGAATAGCTTGAAATTCGTAATCGTTTATCAGTTTTCTATTGATTTGTAATCACTTAATTAATAATAATTTATACTCAATGAATAGTCTAAAACATGTCCCATTCTTTATATATTTTATACTAGCTGTTGCCCGCAGCTTTGCATACGGAAATTATGTTTTAACTTATTCAAATTTTTATCCTGTTTTCCCGGGAAACCTTTTAATTTTCCGGGATTAAAAGTTGTCTAAAATATGACCCAGGGTATCAGTAACAACTTTACCAATTTTCATCGAAATCCGTTCAAGGGTTTTTATGTGATGCCCAAACAGACAAACAGACACTTTGAGTTTTATTATAGTATAGATTACCCCAGTTGTAAACAGTTCTCTGCTTTCTTCTGGGGTCAAGATTGGTAAGGACCAATCACATCAAAGAATGTTATGGATATCTCACGGCCCATGAGTGAAAGGAATCACAAACCATAGCTGTGACATATCTATTTCAGCTATTTCAATTAAAAAAGTCATTTAGTATTCCAAAAAGTACACCATTTCGTTTATTTCAGAAGTAGCGGGTAATGATCTCGTAATATGCAAATTTTAATGCGCCATTTAATCCGAGGCACGTAAAAATATCTGTTTTATTTTGGACTGAAAGACTTTGAAAACATTAGCTTGTGCCACCCTCTTTACTTTTGATGTAAGCTTCTGTAGGCAGATAATACCACCCTCCCTTCGTGAATATCGTTGGAGTAGAATAAGGGTACATATATAAATTTGGTTTAAGGATTTTATTTTTTATGAAAACAATCGTCACATGAGAACGAATATGGTATATGAGATAAATTGAAAGCAATCCGGTGCGGGTAGCACTCCTTTTTGCTCTGTTTCCACTTGGCATAGATTAATATTCAAGTCCATATGACATTTTTGTTTTCGTGGCCCAGGTAACAGTATTTTTCTTACTAGATGTTTTTTTATTCAAAGTTTAAACGTATACCTTTTTTTTCACTTTATTTGGGTCAACCAATAGTACACGACAATGTAATAGTACACATGTAAACTACATAGTTGTAATATATCCCTAACCAGCATCGTTAACCACAGCTTATTTAATATAATAAAGGTGGTCACATCAGGGGAAGTAATTACAGTAAGTTAGGTGAATTTATTCTATTTACACTTTAAGGTATCCATTAGTAGTCTTTTAAACCTGCCAGGACATACTGCGAAAATATCTATATTGTTGAAATTATTATTACCTTAATTATTACATTATTATTACATCAATTATTATTATTACCTTTAAAGAAAAATAAAATAGTTTTTGAAACAAATCCGTATTTAGCAATGATTGTTTAATTTATAAGCAGTTCCTTAAAATTACTCTTTCTTAAATCAGTAACCAGCCCAATACATACCGAACCCATAAACAAAGCATATTAGAGTAGATAACCCTCACCAAATCTTGAATATTACACGGGACGGCGAGCAACTTTATCTACCTTTTTACTAGTAAAACTTCATGTAGCGACAGTGACACAGAAATTTTATGCGCCATAAAAATGGTATCTTACATTCGGACATTAAATTTGATGTTGGGAGTAAACGAATACTATCTGAAGATTACTCTGTATTTCCGCTGATTTGTAGGCGGAATAAATAGCTCATAAAATAACTTCAAGTTTACTTATTTTTACCTAATCTTCTAAATGTATTTCTACGCAGACCTTATTGTGAGCAAGTAAAGACTGTAGATATCTATAGATGTAGATCTTCGATAAACATTAGGAAAGAAATTTTCATAAATTTTCGATCAGTTTTATTTGTAATTCTGAAACTGTTTTGGCAGAAATGAGCCAGCTAGACTGGAGCGTCGAGATTCCAATAATGCCCCTAATAAGTTCGTTCCACAGCACCGCTTTAAGTTTCCGCACACGTACAATATTAATTGATTTAGCTCCAAGTCAATTATATCTTTTGTGATCTTCATTCGCGTTCAATTGCAGTTCAGCGATTTAATGTACAACTTTAAAGAAATTATAACCTCACAACTCGTTAAAATTTAATCTCAACATATTATCTTGTTACTAACGGTTTATGTATGTTTATTCAGTTTACATTACAACTATCTCTCTATTTATATAAAACAAAAAAGTTTTTACGGATGTCCTATACAGGCTCTGAAACCATCCAAACCGATATGCCTCAAAATGGTTTCATTTGAAAGGCAATAATCTGAAGGTGGTTTGAGACCACTAAAACATCGTTTTAGTGGCACATTCAGTCCATTAGGCACATTCAGTGGCGCATAAACAGACTGTATGTTAACACAACACACAATGTCATCAGAAATTTTCTTGGCATAGTGGAACAAGCCGGGTATCCACTAGTTAGTTAATAATAGTCTATTTTAGTTATTCATAGTACTTTTGTATGAATTATGTACTACGATATTTTATCATGACGACTCTTGAAAAATGGGATAATTATAATATTATATAATTCACCGTGCTGATAAAATTCGGGAAATGCATTTGCAATCAAGAATACTCAAGTGTGTGGGTAATAATTCTTGCTCATAACAATCATAATTTCTAAACACGTAGTAGACATAGAAGTACAAACACATTAAATGAAGTGTTTTCTTTGATTTGATTAGTTTCTCTTAGTTGCCATTCCCAAGCATCCCAATTCATTGCATCAATATATAGATTCAATAAGTTGCCTCTAACGTGACCGTTAAAAGGATTAGTTCACAGAACCACGGCACATGCTCGGTAGCGATCGATTTAACTTTAATTCAATCTTTCGTAAGCTAAAAATTGTATCTGTGTCCAATTGGGTAATAGAACGGAACTTTGGCGCAACATTTTTGAGAATATCGTCCAATCAAATGTTTCCAATTGGTGCAATGTTCGTTTTCCCCATTTTGATTAGATCGGGTTTTTGAAAATATCTAAGAATATTGTCAAATAACTGTCCCACTCTTAGGCATGGGTTTCCTTCCACAATGAGAGGGATACATGCCATATAAGTCTACCACGATGGCTAAGTGCGGATTTGTACTTCACACGTCTTTGAGAACATTATGGAGAACTCACAAGTGTGCTAATTACCTCACGACGTTTTCCTTTATCGAAGCAAGTGATAATTATCTAATTTAACAATTATATTATAATTTAATTCATGTGCGCTGTTAATAGACTGTAGGAAATTACGATATTTCAAAGTTTTGTGCCTTTCAAAGCCTGCATTATTGTTATTTGTGAGTCTGTGAAGTTTTACATCTATCGCAGTCATATTTCAAAGTAGTAAGCACCGTCGAATCATTTTATTATAGGAAAACTGTGCCTTTTGCAAATTTTAATATAGCTAAAATTATTCCTGGCCTTCTTTTTATTCGTGAACCAATTGAAAACGCTAAACATTCGCTCCAAGATTAGTTCCGCTTCTTACGTTAAGTTAGAATAAATATCAGTCAGTCACAGCTATATTATATTTCTAATATTTTATGATCAGATCATGATAAGTTGTTTCACGTTCCATTCTCCATAGCTGGCAAAGCTTCCGCCGGTGCCTCCGCAAGCTTTTTATTACTCGAATGAATCATTGCTTTTCAGATTTTAGCTCCAAAGTAGCTGATATAGTTATTTCGTCTCTGGGGCATGCAGCAGCCAGATTAGTCTGATGAGACTTACGTCAGTGTTATATTTATGTTTATAGCACTCTAAAAATTAACCACAACATGTTTTAAGTAACGGTTTTATTGCAGTTTAGGACAGTTTTAGCGCTTAAGACACGAGTTTAAAGACTTATACGACGTCGGAGGCTAGTTACCATAACTTTTGCTTGTCAACTTTTACGATAAGAATTAAGAAAAAATTTCTTCAGCTATTTGAATTTACTTAGAGATGATATGATATAGTGCGACAACAAATCAGTAGTATAATTGTTATTAGAAAAGTAATTTCGGCTTAATGTGAAAAGTGATTTCCCAAAGGCATCATGATAATACCCACTTTAATGTGCTTAATAAATGTATAAGCTTCGAATTTTATTTCACACCAAAAGTTACCATCGTGCAAATTGAAATCGAAATAAAATAATTTATTGACACTGAAAGCCCCTGGGAAATGGTATCCGCGCAGCTATGTAGCCAGAGAAATGCAAGTCCGTCGTAGATAATAAGAAAGCTAGGGATGTGATTTGAGAATAATTACTTAATTTTGCCTAGAAAGTCAAAGGGAGCTTGGTTTTGAAACGTTTTTATTTAACTTGCCCTGTTTGGGTCAAATTTTGCAAGCCTAATTAGACCTACCTACTTTAGTTTTTGTGACAAGCTTGACCTAATACTACATCCAGGTTTGTCTCCAGCCAAGGGAACTCCTTAATGATTAACAGCACAGTAATTTTTTTTTCGTCAGTATCTACATTCGGTTTAAAGAACTTTATTTCCCATAAGATTTTTACATCACTTAAAATGAGAAACTTAAATACTAACCAACATACCATTGACAATATAAAACCGTGATATTGTCAATGTCTATGTAAATACAAAAACTAAATTCAATGTAAAACCATGTATTTAGTTGTTTAAGCTATTCTTGTTGCAGATTATTCTTGTAAAATAGAAACAACGTAAAATATTCTCCTTGGAAGCTACTTCTGTTTCTACTGCTAGGCTAGGCTCATGTCCTTTCACTCTACCGGCACTTTCAAAGCCTAAGGTAAACCTTTAATATTGACGATGAAATGCTTGTGTGAAGTGATTTTCTTCAATCTCAATATTAGTGATCCAGTTATAATTCTAGCGCTTTCCTTTTCGTCGGCAACTTGTCGGTTTGATTCACCGAAAACAAACATTGTGTTGATGATCATGAACAACAGTTACCACAGACCACTTACCTCAATACCTCATCTATTCGTTTGTTGGAGACTTAAAACCAAATGAAGCCTTGAGGCTTGACCTCTTCCAATTACAGTTATAGATTTGCAACAAGCTTCCCCAAAAAACTAAAACAGTAATAACGATATAATACTCGTACCACCGGGAGTTAATTAACCGCAGGCTCTTAAAGTAATCTTGGAGCCTATCTTAATAGGTCCAATGTTTTGCAACGTTTCGAGGGAACTACGAGGGTTTCATGTTAAATGGTCGTGTTTGGAGATTATCAGATTATTTCAGAGTAATGCAACTTGATGCCTACGATCGCTCAGTGCTACCTGCAACGAGAAATAGTCCAAAGTATTGAATTCTTAGTTGTTTAAATAAATGCAGATATCTTAAATGAGACAAATATTTTTGAAGTGAAACTTCTTTAGAATCGTTGTGATTTCAAACCGGATGCAACGGAAAAAACGACAGGTAAGAGACACAAATACAAAAATGTGTAGGATAAAGCCAGGAAAGAATGAGACAGAAATATTCGTCAGTTAAAATTTATAAAAACGACATCGCGACAGTAAAAATGCTAAGTTGAATTCATAGATGGCGCGAGGAATAAGATAGAAGATTCGTTTTATTGCTAGATAGATGGCGCTAGCTGCTCATTTTACTCTTCATATTATGTTAAGAGATGGCGTTAGTTACCACTGTTTTCTTTTTCTTATGTTCGTGGTTATCTTTTAAAAAGTGCTAAGTTGTATTCATAGATGGCGCGAGGAACAAGGTAGAAGATTCGATTTATTGCTTTTTCATCTCATTATCTTGAAACCAAAATTTTGGAAAGTTTCGCTTCTACCACGTGTGAATTGCACACATTTTAATTTTTTTTTATTTGTAGTATGGTTTAAAAAACACGAATTCACTGAAAGCATTACTCAAATTTTGTTTGTGTAACGGGTTCCTGCAATTTTTGTCGTCCATACCTACGGATACTTGCCCGATGATATGAAAATCTTTAAACACTTCATTGCAAAAGAATTGCATGCGTAAAAAAGTTTAAAATCATTATACATATTAGCTCTTTTGACCGTTTTAAAACAGCAAATAGGTAGGAATAGAAATGGGTTTCTATTAAGGTTTCTATAAGTTTACTATTATATTTTTGCCTCTGAGTAAAAATTGTTGAACTTGTCCCTATCAGTGTCAGCATTTTGTTACTCGAAAATAAATCATGATCCCTTGAAAATCGTTAAAACCCTGATCACGTTACGTATAGGGAACAGCTATAAGGTCTATTATATGCTCACGTTTATTATTATGTAAATGAAGTACCATACCATGTTGTGATAGGTATGAGTTTAGAATTACTCTAATTAACTTTAGTCCTTAGTTGAACCGTATTCCCGTTTTTGCTTCCGGCAAGAGGATGCGGGTTATCTAAAATGATTTATTAAGGTCCTTTGTCCAAGTTTTTGCCGTAACCAGGAAACTATGTAAATGATTTCGTAAATACTTCAACATGTTTTAAATTGGCATATTCATACCTAACCTAATAAGGACTTCTTCAAGGGAATAAAGTAATATCTCTAATCAACAGCATTTCGGCAATAGTAAAAGCAACTGACCTGTTTTAATTTAAGTAGATATTTAGTTGATATTTTTACTTTTTATTATTTGATATTAATGACCCAAGTTTAGTTTCTACTAAGCCTACAAGAGGCTCAGCTACCTTGTGGATTAAATCTTCAGTCAAGGCTGGTATTTACTTTGAAAAATCAATAAATATTTTTTGGCTATGTAAATGGAAAAAACTCGGAAAATATTTTATTCAACCATAGCAACAAAGACCTAGTAAGACAAAAGTATTATTTTTTGTGGAAGTATAACTCAACTTCCTGGAAGTTTGTAAGCAAGCAACGAACCCTGCGCGCCCCTGAAATCATCAGTTAAATTGCATGACTCACAATATTACCAAAATAATTTCAAAGACTAAATGTGTGTCATTAAGCCAGTACAGTTGGACAATGGAATTCACCCTTTCATCGAAATAGCAGAACTAATCACAACTCTGTCAGTAACGAGACGAATTCTGAAGTTGGTGATGATAGAGTAATTTGACCCCGAAATATTTCAAGAGAAAAAAACAGCTAAAAAATATAGTAATAAAATTAAAGGCATAAAGTATCCTGACCTATCTAAGTGTATCGAACGGCGTGAGTATATTATTTTATGCGCAATATTCCTGAGTTTTCGTAGCTATGGGACCCTTTGTGAGTAAATATTAAACATGTAAATGTTTACGATCCAACAAACCTCTGCGGAGCAAAATATAAGCCTTGATTTAAGAATATAAAATACAGAGTGGTATTTGAATACTGTCAAAATACCTGCTTCGATATAGTGAAGAAGGTGTTTAATATTGAAGGGCGAAACGGAAGCACCGACTGCGTTGTCGGAAAAAACTAAATAACATGGAACTTATGTATGTTCTATGTAAGTTCCGTGGAGTAGCAATTGTAATAATATTTAACTAACTAATAACTTCGTGTGGGAAAGGAAAGAAACAGGGAATGGTGGAGGTTATTTTTATGGATTGCAATGAAATTTCAAAATGCGGTAAGTTGTTCAATCAATGACCTGAATTAAAGTAAGTTAAAGAGTCCCAAACACCATCCGACAGAACACATCCAGAAAACCGGTGGACTTCTATTTTTCAGAATGAAATTTCGAAGCTTGTTATTTTTTTTACAAGTTTTACTGCATCTATAAAATTTACAGATGACTATCTCCCAAGGCAATATTGTGTTCAATTGTAAGCCATGTGTTCCTATAACGTCAGGGATTGAAGATTTTGAAATTGCTACAATAATGAGAATGTTAATCACAGTAAGTTATTTATACAACAAAGGTTATTAAATTATCGACTGAACTCCACAGCGGCGTAATTGGAGATCTCATTATCCAATTAGTTAAATTGTTCAATTTCTCTACAAAGTAGTCCCAACAATAACAACATTATCATGATAAGGTACTTATGTATTGAAAATACGTGAGTAAAGAGTATGCAGTGCCCTGTGCCATAGCAGAATTTAAAATATTTCGTTTACACTTATTTTCCAACCAGTAGAGCAAAGCTTCACAATCGAGATCTACAGAATGCATTACTATGCTGCTCCAGTGTGAATTAGTAAAGGAGATCGGAATTTCTTATTACCCACTAAGAGTAAACCTAAACCGTAACCTGCCATCTAAAAACAAAATACCATCATTTTTCTTAGCATGTAAGAAATGAGATAATAAACCACCATTTATCTACTTTCCGACGATAACAGTCCGTTATAATCAACATAAGTTGTTGATCGAGCGCGTCGATAAATATTTGTAATGGCTTTTGGTTTATATTATGAATAATATAATCAGAAAGCAAATTGTGGCGGATGATTTTTTGTTCGTTCACCTATATAAATATTAAACTGTTCGTTTCACCGGCAAACTTATTTTGTCAATTAACTTTGCTTCCTTTATCAGGTTTCTCAAAATTGATTTTAATCATGATGCTTGTTCATGCGCTGCAGAACTTTTAGGTGAAGAGTCTCTTTCTATCTTGGAATCCAAACCAACTTACGGTGATCGTGCCATTAAAACTCGGACTCTGTCTGGATTACAGTTGTTTTTGGGCTGGTTTTAGAAATATATCTGCCCACGCATTAAAAACTTAGACTATATCTCTCTTGGCGACACAGTAACACTGGAATTTTTCTTCTGAATTTATGTTACAAATACTTTATGAAACATCCCAAGAACCATTTTACTACGCATGCGGAGTTCAATTATTGCCACGTTACTGTACCCGAAAACTCGGGAGAATTGAAAAACTTTCCCTGTGTATCCATACGCTTATGTCACGTTTCATGGGGCTCACAATAAATTACTACGACGTTCGATCAATTTAACAAAATTTTGTTGAGTTTAAAGACGAAAGTGAAAGAAGGAGTTCGCCAGTTCATGTCAAAAGTGAAGCATTTATCTATGTGGGCGTAAATTGTTTAAACACAAAAATACATAACTATAAATTTTTAAATTCAAAATATACCCGACCGTTTTATTAACACTAAACATAGCTAAGAACCATTTATTTAGTTATTTATTCATTTATTTATTTATTTATTTATAATATTGCACTTTATTGCACAACTTTACAAAGTTAAAAAAGCTTTACGATATTAATATGATTTGTGCACAAAAGACAATCTTATCGCTAAATAGCGATTTCTTCCAGGTAACTTTTGGGAAGATGACGAAGAAAAAATTTAGTAGGGTGGTAG
>CAWVQL010000150.1:0-10103 GCA_963932265.1 Thymelicus lineola | reverse complement strand
CAATATAACAATATTAACGGATAAATAAATGGCGAGCTTAATGCTAGTGCAATCTGTATTATTTGTTATTGATTATTGATAAAAAAAAAATGTATCATAGGTATACTTAATTATTTCCATATTATATTAAAGGATACATCCTATATCTACTTTAAACATCTACATGTAAATATTAATCGCGAGAATTGAGCAGCGAAGCATAATTATTGATAAAACGAACTTACCTGTACGTGAAGTTCTATCAAAATTATGCGAGCTGCTCAATTCGAAGCGATTAATAGGTCCCCCCCATAAAATGAAAGGACCCACCCTAGGAGTCTGTATCCTTTAATTTATCTTTAAACTAAATGAAGCAAAAATGGCAACCGAGCGGTAAGGAAGAGTGATGACCGGAAGCTTGAGTGTTAAACAACACTGAGTGAACGAGGAAATAAGCCAGATTAACAACTATTTTATGTTTCAGATTGATAATATTTTTGTTTTTCTTTAAACTTATCGTGTTAAAGGCCGTGGATTGGAAATAGTACTACATGTAAATATTAATCGCTTCGAATTGAGCAGCTCGCATAATTTTGATAGAACTTCACGTACAGGTAAGTTCGTTTTATCAATAATTATATCAATAGTTCTGGTTCTTATTTGACACTCAGAAAAAGTGCATTATTTGTGAAGGAAATGAACCCAAAAGAAGCATTCGCATCACTTTATGTAAGATCAACAAATTAACCACAAAAGGTCGTTCTGTGAAGGTAGCAGTCCCATTGTAGTGCTCGCATCACTAACGTTGATTTACATTAAAAGAACCAGGATATCAAATTATCTCTTCAGGTAATTAAACTAAAACACATATAAACGTTTGCGTCATTGCTTTAATTATGCCATCGATAATTGTCTCAATTATTTAGTTATATTTCAACACAGTGAAGATGGTCGAGGTTCATCCTCGGCGAATATTGGAATCACTCTGTGTTACATCAACAGTTGAAACGTAAAGGGTAGTATGTGAAGGTAGCAGTCCCATCGTACTACTCGCATCACAAATGTGAATGCACATTAAAAGAATCAAAATATTAAATTCTTTGTTCACATAATTATTTTGGTGAATATTCTGACGCTCGTATCATAATTGTTTTTATCATGCCAATAAAAAGTAGCTGCCACTTGAATTCATAAATAATGTGGGTATCTTCCTAAAAATAGAATTGAAGATAATAATAAATCGTAAAACACTTACTGGTAAAGGTATCCTTTGATCCACTGATATTAAACGTAAAAATTGGTTGATTCACATCTGAATAACACTTTTATCCTGTATTTCCTCCAAATATTATAGTTATGTTAAAATTTTCTTCTTTTCTTCACACCGGTTCGTTAACATAGACTGTCCGTTAGGGAATCTCTAGTAATGAGTCTAAGGACAGTCGAGACGTGTTGAGGCCGCGACACGAAAATAGATAATGAAGCAAAAATGGCAACCGAGCGGTAAGGAAGAGTGATGACCGGAAGCTTGAGTGTTAAACAACACTGAATGAACGAGGAAATAAGCCAGATTAACAACTATTTTATGTTTCAGATTGATAATATTTTTGTTTTTCTTTAAACTTATCGTGTTAAAGGCCGTGGATTGGAAATAGTACTACATGTAAATATTAATCGCGAGAATTGAGCAGCGAAGCATAATAACCGTAATTTTGTGGTTACACTCAAAAATAACAAATTGTTACGGAACCGTCGTTAGGCAAGTTCGCCTCGCACTTAGCCGGTTTTCCACATAAGATACACAGTAGTATTCGTCAGTATAAACGCGTCAGTTTTCCGTGGTGATTTGTCACGGCGCGTATGAGATTACACATAAGGAAAGATGTCGTTAAGAGCACCGTTGCCTTAATGTTCCATGTCGGACGAACCATCTAGAAGACTGCGATGTAATCCCGTGAGACAACAGAAAGGTGTTACCGTTGCTGTTTAGGTAATCTTGAGTTATACTACCCGCTTAAATTTAGGAAAGATTTATATTTCCTTGAAGTCTCATGTCACGAGCGATGATGATGATGATCACCGAGTCTTTGGCCCGTATCAATATACCAATCTCAACTCAAGAACATGATCTCAGATCTTACAAATTTCACTATTCCATTATGTTTTGATATTTTGACAGCGTCTCAAAAGGAATATTGAGGCCGCAGAGATTTTAAGATTGATTATTAATACGGGCCTTATTCTGCAGATGAGCGTTAATTAATACTGTCTTTTGTTACCACTTAGTAAATATAGTTTATGTATGCTCAAAATCAATATCTCAAATAATATACGTCGTACAAAGTAATGCTCCAAAAGTGGTCAATTATTAAATTTTATGAGAAAACAAACTGCCCATAGCAGTTGGTAACCAAACGCCTTAACGAAGCATTAGATACTAGCTTAGATGGAAAAGGAGGTTTATTCATTTCTTAATGATCAAAAAAACAATGAAATGTTTTATATAGAAATTTTCTAGTTCCATTATTATCGTTGTTTGATATAGGTCGTCATTATCAATATGTCGATAGTTGGATGGGTGACAGCTAGTGAAGAAAAGTTTTTCAGCGCTTCTGTGCTTCGGAGGGTACACCCAGCGGTCGTTCCTAGTTCTTGTCGTAAGATGACAGTCGTTGAGCCATGTTGGAGGCCATTGGACATGAAAGACTTCCTACACTTAGTTGACCACTAACCCACACTGGATCAGCGTGGTGAGGTATGCTCTAGGCTTCCTCAAGAGGAGAAACCCATGCTCAGTATTGAGCCATTATTAGATGAAAGCCAAGAATTATTTCCTAGTTGTGGGGAACTAATGGTTAGGTTCCGTATAATTGTAGCTTAATAGCCTTATGGAGCATTAAATGTTCCATATAGGATACCGCGAATAGCTCCACATTATCCTTAACTTTGTAAATTATTTCCCACTTTAGATATGAACTGGCTCGCACGGAGTTAAATGAAATTGTTGCAGTAAACATTTACACGACTTAGTCCAAACTATTCAATTTATATTTTAGTCTATAAATTGAAATGGTTCTTATATTTGATTATTATATTATATAATTGTATAATTTATTTACCACGATTTTGTAAACACCATAAATTAGCTTAAAAACAATAAGAAATCTAAATGGTTTAATCAATTTCAAATTATTTTAAAGTTGTTTATTTATTTGTTATTTATTGTTAATCTGATAAGTACCTACGATTATTTGCATTACAAATAAAACACTTTTCGATAATAATATCAGTATAATTATTCGTAGGTAACAACAATTATATCCAGCAGGAGATTAAAACTTCAAGCCCGCAGCTTTACATTGAACGTCCTAACTATGCAGCTGGGTAAACCTGTTAAAGTTAGAAGCAGTATATTTGTTCTTAGTTTCCATTACACTTAGGTATATCTAACTGTGTAGTATAGCAAAGTTAAAGAAGCGGTCGTTGGCGTATCGTAAAATATTATTACACTATCAGATCCACATTAGATCAGAACGTTACGGCTAGTGATAAAGAGTTATTTCAACTTGAAAGACATCGCCAACTACATGCTGAGCCTAGCTGTGATGAAAAAAAAAATTGCTTACTTGTAGATTGTTTTGTAACTATTATTATATTTGTAACTATCAGACATTATTAACATAAATACAAATGGAAAATTCAATAGAAATAACAAATGTTATAGCAATCCAGACATGTACTTCATTCAAAAACACTCAATGTTTTATAACCTACTTGAGTCAAGCAAACCATAAATATAAATTAATACACATTATAATTCATATTGTACATGATTTGTGCTTCCATTCTATTCAAATGGGCTATGTTGACCCACATCATTAACAGACGCTTCACACTTCATCCCATCATGTTAACTAGCTATTGTTCGTAGAGTACATGGTACCTTCTGTCATTAATGAGTACGCAAAGCTAAATTAGTAGCCAGGACTTAACCTCAATGCTAAGTGAATTGGATAGGTGGATGACACTATAATTTTTTTTTGAGAAGACGATTATTTATTTCAATAAAATTCATATTACAAAAATTAAGTTACATTAACTAAGAAAGAAATTAAATATTTACACTATAATATTTACACTATATAAAATAAAAATAAATACTTAAAAGCGAAAGTAAAATTAATTAAAATAAATGTATGTAACTAGGCCCCTGCGGTGCAGTACCTAAGATGCTGGCAGCATTCCCTCGCTGTATGGCAATACTAATACGCTGAGCAAGAAAACTGCCAGCTCTAGGGTGATGACACTAGATTCTAGAAAACAGGATTCTTAAGCTCAGTGAACTGGCAATTAAAATTTAGAACAGAGATTTTTTATGGTTAAGCGTCAAGTCTCCAATATAATTACGAGAACTCTCAACAGCGAGAACAATGGAATTAGCTAATTCATGAGCGTGGTTGTCACTCCAGCTCTGATATCTCTTTGGACTCTTTATAAGGATCTAATAATAACGTATTTTTAATTTGCGTCATGAAATATTAAAATTATTTATCTGTATTTTATCAAAATATACTCAAGTTTCTCAACTATAGGATGCGCCCATTCAATTGACTATATGTATAGCGAAGTGCGTGATCGTTGTGAACTATATAAATTGCGTCGGATTACATAACCTGTTCATCACAATGCCAGCGTATCAGCTTCAGAATTACCCATCATCAGCTGCTTTGGACTGCGTTAGATTTATATCAGGACGGAGCAAGGTGAGCAAAAGATCTTCTTCTTGTAATTAGTTTGAGGTTAGGTGGTCAGTCTTTATTCACAGTTCTGACCAAATAATTTTACTTGTGCGCAAGTACGCGGTAGTGTAGCTATTTACACGCTACACTGCCTCAACAACGTTCACTATCCCTTCGGAGATTCGGGCAGTAGGTCATTTAATTGGTCCATTGGAGAAAAATAAAGGAAACTGTTTATGTTAACAAGTGGTTAGCCTAAGTTTATTATTATTATTTTCATTCTTTTTATTTTTAATATGAAGTTTACATGTAGATACTACTACTACTACTACATAAGTTTAATATACTTTAAAATTATTATATTAGTATAGTATAATATTGTATAATAAGTAATTTGTTAGGTTTCGTTATTGTATTAGTTATTTAGATTTTTACTGTCACTGGTCGAACTACGCGAATTAGGGTCGCCCTGAAAACGTCAAAAAAGGGCGTGGTTTGCTGCGGCCAATGCTAAATATGGCCTCATCTCGTCAAGTTCTTACTTATTAACATATTATAAGTATAGTGTAAGAATATTGCAGTGTTAACTTGAAGAAATACGTATACATTTTATTCTATTCCATTTTAAAAATATTAAAGAACTAAGAACTTTCAACTTTAATGATTGAATCCAGGCATAACATAAATGACAGAGGGTTAATCAGCCTGGCGGTTTTCATTACAATTACGGGTAAACTCGCAACGGAAAAGGTCGTATTTGCGAGCGTTAACTACGAATTAAACCTGCCTCGCACGTCCACGCCGACAATCGCGTGTTAATCAACAAAACTTAATAGAAAAGGGCATAAGGGTGAAATATAAATGCTACGACGATAATGTAAGACTTGTAATTTTGGTATACCGTATTGTTATGAAAGGTCATTAATACCCTTATTTCTATTATTATTTCTCCGTGGGGTCCATCTGGATAACTGCTACCCTCTAACTTGAGTCAACTGCAAAAATACTTTTTTTTCGCTTTTTCTTGGCCTTGGCCTTTCATGTCGCTGATGTCAATGGGCGACGATAGCCACTTATCATCAGGTGGATCGTCAGTTTGTTTGTCGGCTATTTATAAAAAATGATAGCAACAATATTATGACCTAGTATACCTACATAGAAAAAAAATGTTAATTTCAAGGACAGTAAAATTAAAGATAACGTTGTTTTAGTAAACGAATAATTCCGGGAACATTTTGGTCTATGCAAACTCAAATAAGGGAGTGCAATACTAAATTTCCAGTAGAAACGAGTAGGACCGAACAAAGGCGAAAGTTTTGATCCACGGGGGTGTTACCTCTGTTCACGCTTCACTCAGGTTTCGGCAACAGTTCAACTACTTTGGATATACGAGTGCACATTAAGTGTCAGTAAATTTCAACTAAAATGTATGATTTCAATGTAACTCATTAAAATTTAAAACTTTTTGTTTTCAGTTTAAATCTAGCGTCAGTTTAAATCGATATAAAATCATTATATCCTTTTATACTTAACTCTTCAAGAACACGAAAAAGCTGCGGATAACTAGTGTGCACGACGACAAGAACACTGTGATGTTTTTACAAAGTGTATTACGTGGAATTACTATTGGATGAACATTATAAACAGTTTGAAATTAGTAGTGTAAATTAGCATATTTAGTAGATACTTTACGTAATAAGAGACATATTATAGTGCATAAGAGACTTGGAAGAATGTACATTTATTGGTTGTGTGCACGCGACGGCGCTCGATCAATCTGGAAATTGTAGAACTTGAGACGCGGGTAATTATTATTATGCGGCGGAAGTGAGACGGGCGCCCGAGCGCCGCGGGCGAATGTTCGCTATTGTTCGAGAACGAGCGGCGTCGTATGCACATATGTTTTTTTGTATGGGTTCAAATTACATTGTAGTAATAAGATAAAGCTTCTAAGAACTAATAAAGGAAGTAAGCGGAGGCGAGGTATCGAAATGTATCGAAATATCTGGAAATTAAGTGGAATCATATAAATACCGCGACGGCCCGTTCCGCCGTCATTCGTAGTTCGAGCATCGGAACGAAAAGGTCCAAAGCGACACCATTAGATTTGCGACGCCTCGCCCCCGCCTTGGATTTGCCTGAATTAAGACGGTGCGTTTTATTTTCTCCCGAGAACCTTGAAGCGTACCCAGGATCCTAGGAGACCTATCCGCCACATTTGCTGGTCCTTCGAGCCGGATATCCTACGAACAAAATCAGCGCGGATTACTGGGAATTCAAGAGAAGTCGAGAAAAAATATGCCTGTCACGCGCTCTAAGGCAGGCAGTATCGCCGATCAAGTGGAAGAGCGTTCGACTACGAGTCAGGATGCCACCGGCGCGTCAAGAATGACTGCGGCAACGAGTCACCACATGTCAGAGGGCACCGCACGCATGTTGGAGAGCACGAGCGCGATCACGGAATGCACGACCAGCACCGAAGCCACGGCCACTACCGCGCAAGGTAGTACGCTTAAGGCAAAGCGCGCACGGTCGTGCCGCTCCGAGTCAAGTAAGAAAAAATTGGCGGAGTTGGAAGCACAAGAGAAGATCGCCGCTCTGAAGCTGGAAGAAATACGTGCATCGCTCGCGCTCGCCCAGATCAAGCTCGAGAAGGAGCGCGCCGCGGCCCGTGGAGACGACTCACCTGACTGCTCCGAGGATGAAGAGGAGGAGCAGCCTAGCAGGGTTGAAGAATGGCTGGAGGATCAGACCAAGGAAGAAGAGAAGAGGCCAGGGAAGGTGGAGAACAAAGAAGGACGAGGACAGGGCGCTCACAAGGAACAGGACAGTGAGCACCGGGAAGACAAGGCCCGGCCTGCGCGTCAGCCACCGAACGTGGACATCACCTCACTGGCAGCGGCTCTCACCCAAGCGGTAAGAATGTCGAGAGACGCCCCCAAGTACCTCCAGGAACTACCTATCTTCAACGGACAATGTGACAGCTGGCTCACGTTCCGCGCCGCCTACTATGAAACTGAAGCTTCATTTTCGAAAACTGAAAACGTATCAAGGTTAAGAAGAAGCCTCAGGGGGGCTGCGCTGGAAGCTGTTAGCAGCCTACTTATCAGCCAACCGGACCCGGGGGTCATCATGGAGGCCCTGGAAAGAAGATTCGGGCGCCCGGATGCATTGGCTATGTACGAAATACAGAAAATTAAAGCACTAGGAAAACTCAATGACAACGCACGTGAGTTATGTGTTTTTGCAAATAAAATATCAAATATTGTCGCTACGATTGAAGCATTGAAGAAAATTCACTATTTGTATAATCCGGAGTTAGTGAAAATTACTATTGAAAAACTCACGCCTATACTTCGAAGCAAGTGGTACGACTTTGCCATGCGGAATAAGGAGGATATACCTGACTTGAAGAAACTCGCATCATTTTTAAATGAAGAAGCGGATAAGTGCAGCGCGTACGCACAACCTGAAGAAATATCGTCGAGTAATAGTACAGCACAAGATAGAAGTTTCAAGAAGAAATTCGAACGTACCTACATAGCAGAACGATACCTACATACAGATATGAAGAAAGATCAGTGCCCGTTGTGTAATCAAGAACATCAGTTACCCGAGTGCAAGCGCTTCCGCGACGCCAACATCGACCAACGATGGGAAATTACAAAAAAACATCGAGTTTGCTTCCGATGCCTACGTAGTACACATCGTCGCGCTATGTGTCGTGCGAAGAAGTGCGGACAGGATGGCTGTGAGATGGCTCATCATCGCTTCTTGCACCACAAGAAGAAGGCTGAAGCATCGTCACTATCAATACCGTCAGCGGCGCCGGCGGCGTCAGCAGCAACACCACCGGCGTCCACGCCAACGGCGCCGGTCAATACGGCGGCCACGTCTACCGTGGAGATCGTACAAAATGCTGACTGTGCAAGAAGCCGCCAAGCATATTTGAAGATCGCGCCTGTAACGCTTACCGGTCCCAATGGAACACGTGTCGACACATACGCCTTGATGGACGATGGCAGCACCGTCACACTTATAGACGAGAAGCTTGCGGAGATATTGGAGCTCGACGGCCCGCAAGACAACATGTGGATACAAGGCTTGAATCAAACTGCCAAGTATGAAAACAGCAAGAAGGTCGACGTCAAGATACGTGGAAGACACAGTAAAGAAGAGTACACACTGCGAAGCGCGCGCACTGTAGAACGCCTTATGTTTACTCAACAGAACATCGAAAAAAGAGATTTACTCGACTGCACTCATCTCCGCGACGTAGAAAATCAGCTGATAAATAAGGACGCGTGCCCGAGGCTACTCATTGGTCAAGACAACTGGGAATTATTGGTAGCGCTCGAGACACGCACGGGTCGTCAAGATCAACCTGTCGCATCCAACACTCGTCTAGGCTGGGTACTACACGGGTGCCGCACGTCGTATCAGAAGGTCGTGCCTTTCTGCGGTCACACAGTTTTATCAGAGCGTGAGAACTCTATGGAAGAAATGATGAAGAAATTCTTTGACCTGGAAACTCTTGGAGTAGAACCCAAGAAGCAGAAGAATGATCCAGAAGAACGTGCCTTAAAAATACTGCACGAAAATAGTAGAAGATTACCCGACGGCCGATTCGAAACTTCTTTATTATGGAAAGAAGATAAGTTCGAAATACCTAACAACTACTTATGTGCGCTGAACAGATTGAAGAACCTGGAGAAGAAGTTGGACCGGGATCCTGCCCTCAAAACAAAGTATGAAGAACGAATAGAAAATCTACTTACCTCAGGATACGCCGTCCCTGCCGACGCCCCCGCAACACCAGGAAGAACATGGTACTTACCTCACTTCGCCGTTTGCAACCCATCGAAACCCAAGATACGTTTGGTACATGACGCAGCCGCGAGGTCACACGGGTGGAGCCTTAACGACATGCTACTCTCGGGCCCGGACCTATTACAGTCATTACCCGGAGTCATTATGCGGTTTCAGCAACATACCTACGCAATCTCAGCTGACATTAAGGAAATGTTCATGCAAATCAAGATAAGAGAAGAAGATAGAGATGCACTGAGATTCCTGTGGAGAGGTAACGAACGAGGCAACACGAGGCCCAAGGAGTACCAGATGACGTCAGTGATCTTCGGTGCCACCTCTTCTCCATGTACGGCGCTGTATATAAAGAACAGGAACGCAGAAGATTTTGAAGCTTTGTATCCCCAGGCCGTGAAGGAAATAAAGAAGAATCACTACATGGACGACTACATCACCAGCTTCCCGAGTAAAGAAGAAGCTGTAGAAATATCACGTCAGGTAGACTATATTCACCGTAAAGCTGGGTTCATATTACGTGGATGGGTGTCAAACGAACAGTCAGTGCTATGCAAGTTC
>CAWVQL010000149.1:0-21866 GCA_963932265.1 Thymelicus lineola | reverse complement strand
TTCATAAGGGTTTTTGCAATCTGACATATTAAATCTGTCGATACCTCCCACGTAAGTTGTTGTATGCCACAAAAATGCCATTTAGCTTTTTTACTGAAAACTATCCTAATTTGTAGTGTTTAATGCATTCAAAGTGAAAAATTTACGAAAATACGAATTTTTCAAGGATTTGCCAGACGTATTTTGTGGTAACTTTCAAACGAGAACGGACTAAAACAATAGACCTTTGCAATAGTTTACGTGGGGTGCGGAGCAGAGAAAACCACACGCTCACATCTCGTATTGGTCACATACAACAAACTACGTCGGACTTTCAAGTTTCAACTGGCCGCACGGGGTAGGAAGATAGCGGTTAAGTTCTCTCAAAATTAACTCACGTAACTGAATTACTTCAATAAAACGACCAGGTATAATAACAAGAGGGCGTAGACTATGTGATTTGGTCAATAATACGAGTACCCAAAATAGCAACTCCGAGACACCCATTCAAAATTGTAATGTTTCATTAGGTGAAATAGGACTAAACAGTTTTCGTGATTCAAGCCTCCGAAATAACACACGCATGTTTCTTTTCGTAATATTTTATTGAGATTTATTACATTAATGTTACTTTTTGGTGGGAATACCAACCTAAAATGTTGTATAGGGGCATTTTCGCCAAAAATTGTAAATTGCGTTTTTACCGTGTCCCCTGACTTCATACTTCGAATTTTCTTAATTATAATGTGAAAAAGAAAAAATCTTAATTTTATTTTGTTTACTTGTTTAATAAAATTTACGGTAACACCAACAAAAGTTGTAATTATTGCCTAATATAATTTTTATTAATAATTTAACAAAATAAGACCATCGTTTTTGCGATGTCCCCTGCAGCGTTCGACTACAAAACATGCGATAAAACATGTTTTATTTGATCAGAATCGTTCAAATTTGGGGCTAAATAACATTATCTGTTTGTCAACACTGTAAAAAGGTTAATTTTAAATCTGTTTTGGACTGAAAATTGGCTGAAAACAGAGTTCAAAATAAATTTCAAAAAAGGGTTCGGGTGGAATTCCACTATCCGTTACCGTGGTTTTGTATTTTTTGTAAATTCTACGATGAAAACTGATAAATATTACGTATGGCAAATTATTTTTGAATAATCTCATGACAATCTGTGCACGGTTATGTCAGTGTTTTTTCACTAGTTTTTCAGGAATTAAATAAATAAAGTTGAATCGACCTCGTAGCAATTTTAAAATTCCACTCTGAAACTGCTGATTTGTCAGGGTAAATGGAAATATATTTTTATGAAAATTATTGTATCTAAAAGCTAATATTTTAACGAAACATATTTGTAAACATTTTCCTAGTATATATAATTAAATTTAATCAAAATTTCAATTTGAATATTCTGTTTGGGAATCCGTTACTTCCGTTCCGAAACTATACTCGTGGTAACGTATTATGTGGAAGGCAAAAGTAGCGGAATGGAGTGGATAAAGTTGATGGTACACTGTGGCAATTGGGTTGAGAAACTACTTAAAATATTTTTTATTGAGTTATAAAAGTTTGTTCTAAATGCTGTCAGATTATTATATGAACTATTTTATTGCGGCAAAAGTTAAATTCAGAAATTTATTTATAAAAATAGTTTTATTTTTGTTTTAGTGTTCTTTTTTTACGTAAATTTAACTGTATTGGGGTGGCTTTTACAACGCTTAAATTGGGGTGACAAATACCAATTCCATGTTGACATACGAGGGTGTCACAAAAGGTGACAGATGCAGGCCCACTTGGTTATAAGACTTTAAATAAGGATAATCTTATCAATAGGTATTAATATGGATAAACTTCCTTTTAACCCATACCTCCGATTGACCTGAATTTTGGTGTACCTATGTATTTAAACATGCTGATACATGTTTAGACATTATGCGGAACGAATTTTGCATTTTTCTTTCAAACCACAGGCTCCCAAGAAAAATGTACTGGACATAAAATGTCAATCTCTTAATGGGCTTCAACTTTTGTAGGAAATATTTTTCTGTAAAATCAATACTTTCCAAATTAACGTGAAAAACTAAAAATCATGTTTTTCCAAAGTGACCTTGAAAATTAAATATGCGGGCGGGTGTTTTGTCTATGATACCACAGTTCAGATCAATCGGTGGTATGAGCTAAAAGGAAGTACACCCATTATTATTAATAGAAATATACTTATTTAATAAGTAAGTTTAATATAGTTTTATTATATAATAAATTTAATTTTTTGATAGCCTAGTGGTTTAAAAAACTTCTGCCTACTCGGGAAGTTATGTTTAAAACTATGTGTGTCTAAAACCTTACTTTCCATTCCGTTATTTCGATCTTTCTCTTCCGTGACTGTCCCCAAAAAAAGGAAAAATAAAATATCCTATTGTTAATTACTTTTCCAAAAAAAATTTTTTTATTTTTATTTTATAAAATTAAAAAATACTTTTGTTTTCCCTTTAAAAATACCAAGATTCAGATTGTTTAGTGTTTTTGCTTTTAAAAGACAAAAATAGAAAGTAAAATGACCACATAGTAACGGGATGTAGGTAAATGACATGCTAAAACTAGTTTTAATGTTGATTTTACTGGTTTTTTTTAACTAATATATTCCTGTATCCCTAATAAACCTAATGAAAGACTAATTTTACCAAAACTGTGTTTAAATTTATTTATATTGTCATTCGTATTTGGTCACCGAATGGAACGATTTATAGTTCCGCCTCGCAGAAAATGTCCTGTAATTTTAATTTCAGTAAGTATTTCAGCGCCTTATTATATTTTCTGGCAAGAAAATAACATAACAATACAGTACAATTCAAAAAATGGTCAAAATTTCAATAAAAAATTTTTTTTCAATAATTTACAGAGTTTACACTTTTTGGCGAAAATGCCCATAGATTACTTATAACAGTATACGTCGTTGAGCATTCATTAAAAACATTGTATGTTATACATACAACATTTTACGTCTACATTTAAATAAAAATATTGTTGTATGTAATAAATACAAGACTTTACTTCGGGAGTGGTTATTCTAAACTATGTTGTATGGTAAAATGCTATATTGTACGTTGCTTTTTTTACTCAAATTCAACGTTGTATGTCAATAATCGTTTCTAAAATTGAGTCTTATATGTAATAAATACATAATGCTTTGTCCTGAGTGACTGACTTAGTGACTGATCTATGAACGCAGAGCCTAAGCAGCTGGTCCTTGAGACGTAAAATTTGGTGGACGTGTTCCTGAAACTATTTATGTAGGCATTCGACAAAAAAAGATTTCCTGAAATTAAATTAATTAATTAACCGTTTCAGAGTCTCCATTACTAATAAGTTTCAATGAATTGAAAATTAATGAGTAAGCAAATTTAAAGATAGATGAAGATATCTTTGACAATAACTTCGAACTAGCAATAGATTTTGATACTGCAAAACTTAAGACACCGCACCCTTCCCCTTCTTGTAATATTAATCACTTGCACTACGATTGTGATAACGATTCCTGCCAATATTTTATACAAAAGGAAAATTTATTAGCATTCAACATTTCACCTCGACTCTCACCAGCACCTCTTTCTACCTGCTTGACATATACCACAATGAACACTGTACTGTAGGATATTTTGAATAATACTAGCACAAGTAACAGCCGTCATCAATCAAGGAAAGATAAAGATAATGTAAGAAAAAGACATTTTAATAAATGGATAGATAGTAAGAGAAAGTGTTTACGTAATTTAAGAAGAGAATATAATATGTCAAGAAAAGGTAAAATTCAAGCAAGTAGAAAGATGGGCCATGTTGTTGCCGCAAGAAGTGTTTTTATAAATTGAGCGAAGAAAAAAAGATTCAGAGTTTTTGGAGCTTAGGCAATCAAGAAAAGCAATGGATTTTTGTGGCTGACTTAGCAAAGAAACAAAATAAACGTAGTTTTCCGAGATCTTTCTCCCCCAGTGGTCCCTTCAAACAATATGGCCAGCCTATTGCCACTTCAGCCGGCTTATTCTTTTAGCTAAGTCAGTTATCCTAGTTCGTCTACGGATTTCATCATTTCTGACGCGATCTCGTATAGAAATGCCGAGCTTAGCCCTCTCCATAGCTCGCTGTGTGACTTTGAGCTTGTGAATTAGGCCGACAGTAAAGCACCACGTCTTGGAGCCGTACGTCATCACTGGCAACACACACTGCTAGAAAACCTTCAACTTCAGGCACTAAGGTAGTTTTTTGGACGACAAGATATGACGCAGTTTCTCAAACGTAACCCATCCGAGTTGAGATCTACGAATATCTTCTTTCTAGAAGTTGGATTTACCCATTTGGATTATTTGTCCCAGGTAAATGTATTCGTCTACAACTTCGAGAACAGCGTCGTCAACAACAACAGAGTCCGTGTGACATGGATCTTGTCCATGTTCATTTTAAGATCCACCCGTTTTGAGGCACTATTAAAGTCCCCGAGCATTGTACCAAGTTCTTCCAGGGATCCCGCCAGGATAACTATATCATCGGCATATTTCAGGCGTGTGATGTATTCGCCATTGAAGTTAATGCCACGTCGTTTTCACTCCATCAGCCTGAACACGTCTTCCAACGCAGCGGTGAACACTTTTGGGGATATAACGTCCCCTTAACTGAGACCTCTCTGCAGTTGGATGGGGCTCGTGACTGTGTCGTGTACTCTGATGGACATGGTGGCTTATGAGTATAAACACTTCAACACCTCGATATACCGGTAGTCAATCCGGCACCGCTGAAGAAAATTTAGTACCTCCCAGGTCTCGATAGAATCAAAGGCTTTCTCATAGTCTACATAGGCGACACATAACAGCAGATTATAGTCCTCGGTCTTCTGTATAATCTGCCAAAGTGTGTGTATGTGGTCTATGGTGCTATAGCCTTTCCGGAATCCTGCTTGTTCTGGAGGCTGGAAGTCGTCAAGCCTGCGTGCAATGCGATTTGTGAGCACCCTCGAAAATAGCTTATAAACTGCTTCCATTCTCCATGCTTCCGGTGTAGTTCCAGTATGGATGACGATATCAAACAGTTTTTTTAACGCCACTAGGAGGGGTTTCCCCCCAGCGAAGAAATTTATCCGTATACGCACATAAATTTATAACCGATGTATAATGTTATTGCCACATACAGTGGATTAAGACTCATATTTTTCAGTGTATATTGTTGTAACTACCATATACAATAAGTGACGACACCTAAACTCCGCGGTATAATGTTGTAAATATGAGATAAAACAAATGGCGCAGCCTCTACTCCGCAGTAAAATATTGTATGAACGATATCTCAGAAAATAAACATATTTTATTAAATTATCTTTCAACAAAATCAACAAAACTATAAATTACATACATATACCAAATATCACAAAGATACAATGATAAATGCAGTTTTTAGTCCAATTTGAATCTTTAAAATGCTCTACTGTAAAATTGCGATTTTGGGGATACAACAACTTACGTGGGAGGTATCGCTGTTTATGATATTTTTTCTGTGTTATGTTAGTTAGTTTGAGTTTGTTTTACGTCCAATGTACCTACCTTTAAGTTATGATGTATTACATTATATTAAATTTCCATTAAATCTTGCCAAAATCTTATTAAATATTATAATATAACTAGTTTGATTAGGCGCAAATCCGTTATCCGTTTTGGTAATCTTCATCCCTAACGCTTGATTGACTTGACCTAAATCTGTCATTTCAAATTCATTCAAAAGTTTTTAATCACATTCTGCTTCTTACTAGCTTTCTCCGATGAAAATAATAATATATCATCTACTTAAGTCGCAATAACAATAATGTCATCGCTGTATCGATGGGTCCTAAAACTATATCTGAGATCCTCAAAACAAGGCCTTTCATTTGATATACGACACGATACGGTTAGCAAAGCAGTTTTTATTTAATTTTGATTTTGTTATTTTTTTTCAAAAATCAGTTGTTTATTTTATACTTTCGTCTTTGGGTCACAAAAAAATTACATGTGTACCAAACAACACATTTGGTCTAGTCAATGACATTAGGTCTAGTAGTTTCGTAGTGAATTGGCTGTAAAGGGCGTACAGACACACGAGTGATCTTATAACTATAAGGGTTTCGTTTTTCGTTTTTTTCGTTCGGAACCCTAATAAAAAACGCTATCACGATATACCTTTTTGAAATCCTTATGGTGAATTCTTTAATTTGATACACATATTGCTTTATTCAATTTATTTTTGGAACGAAAACGCGTTGTGAAAGGGGGCTAGACGGAAAAAATTAAGACCAAAAGCCCAAAAGTTGTAACGTTATCTGGGTGTCACCTCTCAAGTTTTTGTTATTATTGAAGTTATACTTCTTTTGGCGCGATGGAGAAAAATGATGAGAGTGAATTTTTACGATGCGCGCGCACACCGACACCTAAATTCTGCATCGTGAAGTTAGCTACGGCTGCCAGCAATGGCCAACTAAGGAAAATATAGGTTATGATTATGTCATACTCGTGTCACAGTGCTATTTAATAATGTATGTTACACTTACTATAAAACACCTACGAATAATCATTACAAACATAATAAAAATTAAAGTTTCTCAAAAATCCTAACACTTAAACTACGAGTTTAATGGTTAAAACTAAGTTGGCGGGTGTCTATTATACTATGTACTACTTCAATGGTTTTCACCCAAAATGTATGTCATAAAAAGGTTGCATAATAAAAGCTATTGCATATTTCAAGAGATTTTATTAGTTATCATTATAATATATTAATATTTCGTCTAGTTGTGCAGGAGGCGCTATATTTCGTTGGTACCTTGCCCAATCAAGATACCATAATATACTCATTGTAAGTATGGCCACAGCAACCTACTGATCTTCTAAAGATGTATAGGGTACATTATCCAGTGCTCAGGGCTTATTCTGAACCTTTGTCAGTCACGAAACAGGCGATTAAGGAGTCCATATTCATATAGTATTGGTTTTCCAGAAATTGTAGCGAAACTGCGAAAACACATTCACCAAACACAAGTACGAAAGCGAATACAATAGAAAATTAAAATAACTGTGTGCGTGTCGATGAGTTTCAATAGTACCTAAATAGAACTCCAAATACGCTAAAAATATTTAATAGTAAAAATACACAAGAACACGCGTAGAAAGATGAAAGATCGATGACAATACAGTGGCACAGAGTACTTAATCACTATGTACAGTGGTGTTATTTATAAATACTATGGTTACCAAAATGACATTATTAGGGATTACATCATCTTTGTTGTCAATCGATTAATCGATGTCAAAATATTCGAAATGTCATTTAATAAAATTTGCGTAACGATTGAATGGTAATTATAAATATATTACATAGTTTTGATATACCGGGTGTAATCGTTAAGTGTGCACAGGCGATTATTCCGTAACTATTCCAGATGTCAAAAAACTTTAAACTGATAACGAAAGCACTTTACCTAATGAGTAAAATGACAATAATAACTTATTAAAAATAAAACGAGAAATATCCAAAAAATTTACATCAAATACTCCCATACATTTAGTATGAGATAGTAGAAAGGTTTTACTTTCCTTATTTTAAGTGGAATAGTAATTACTCATTTTACTCTTATCATTTTATAATTATGTATGATACGATATTGATGAATTTCAAGGAGATACACGTGTAGATTAATTATCTTACCACTGCAAATTAATAATAAACCTTGTTTCAATATCGTATTGATTTAAACTGCCTGAAAAGCAACATACTAAATAAAAACAAAAAGAAACAGAAACTCTTTGGTGTTGGTTCTAAATTCAAATTCTTTATCGCGGGTTCTCGTTCCCGCCAATTTATTGTGTTTTTTTTCAATTTGCGTTAATAATCATGATTGATGCATCTACTGATTGAAAAATGGCATATTCCAATACAGAAAAGAGGGACATATCAAATATCATATCATAAATAATTATAAAATGATAATATTTCACTTAAAATAAGGAAATTAAAACCTTTCTACTATCTCATACTAAATGTATGGGAGTGTTTAATGTAAATTTTTTGGATGTTTCTCGTTTTATTTTTAATAAGTTATTATTGTTATTTTACTCATTAGGTAAAGTACTTTCGTTATCAGTTTAAAGTTTTTTGAAATCTGTAATAGTTACGGAATAATCGCCTGTGCACACTTAACGATTACACCTGGTATATGGAATACAAAAACATGTAAAAAATTAATCATTATTATAATTATAATCAATAAATGAAACATAAAATATATTATTATGTTCCAGCAATCGATCATTATCAATCGATTCAATCGATTATAAAATCGTTTGTTATGAGGTAAATACTGTGAAAACTTTTTTGCATTATTTTGTTCATTTCACAGAGTACTTAATCACTACGTTTTAGTTCATTTGGCAACAGCAGCTGAAGCTAAGATTTAAATATGTTATAAATAAGACGAATTTTTTGGTATATAGTTTACTCTTGTCTAATCCGATCTTCTAGCACGGATTACATATGGTTTGTGGCCGAAAATTGGGTTTCTCCTTTCAATTTCTGTTTTAGTTTCCGAGATGTCTGAAGATATTACTCAAAGAAATGCACAAAACTGTAAAAAATATTATTTACGAAAAAAAGCTGCAAATCAGGGGGTAGTGAAAAAAAAAACTAACTCTGAAAAGTGTCGACAGTATAGACAACGAAAAAAATTGCTTGCACAACAACTCCAATCTAAGAAGGAAGTTATTCATACTCCATCAACATCAAGTTTGCAAATGATGTTTGAACCTCAGCTAATTACCACAGGTAAAATTTTAAATAATTGGAATATCACAGTTATAATTATAAATAATGAGATTAATATCCGGATGACCGAGCTTTGCTCGGTTTAGTGTTGCTTAACAACGCCATTTACTGAAGTAGCTTTAGTATTGCTACTTGCCAATAGATGTCAGGAAGAGTATATTGTACAAGTTTATCATTGCCTGAAAATACCGATAAAACAACATTTTCTAAAAATGAATCCTAGCTAGATCGATTTATCGCCCCCGAAACCCTCTATATACTAAATTTCATGAAAATCGTTGGAGCCGATTCCGAGATTCCAATTATACATATATATACAAGAATTGCTCGTTTAAAGGTATTAGATATAGTTTTATTTAATTAGTTCATTCAAATTAAATTATTTATTTGAATTATTATTAACTATGAAATAATTCAATCTTCATAAAATAAAATTTTAATTAAATTATTTAATTCTAATTTTCTGAATTTAGTTCAATTATGTTACATTTAATTATTTAATAAAATAATTAAATTTAACATAATATTGATAATTAAAAATATTACGATACAATGCAACTTATAATATTGATAAGTACATTGATCATAATTTTCACTCACTTTTAGATTCAACTTCGTCCACTTCAGTGCACAATACTCACAACTGTATTACTGTGCAAGCTGAAGTACACATGGAAAATTCTCATGTGCAGTATGAACATCGTTCAACATCGAACAATATTTCATCAGTAGAAAAACAGCAAGATTCACGCTCTCGTCAACGAGAAAATAATCATCAGTTAGCTGAAGCTTCGATTATTGATGTTTTGTCTATTGAAGACATTGTACCGTATCAAGAATGCAATATGTTAAACCAAGATGTAATCATGGATCAGGAATTACTTCAATCAAACATACCCAATAATTATTGCAACTCGTCAGACCAGTTAATAATTAATCATTCTACCGGTGAACAAATTGATATTGATTTAGATTCATATTTACCATATAGCAATTATCATAAATTTGAACGAGCTCGTCGTGAATTTAAAATAATTTTCTCTGACAATTTATTCGGATATTCATGTTCAGTATGTGACAGGTTGTGGTATAAAAACGATTTAAAAAAACCATCTGATGAACATAAGGATATTCTCACAATAATTATACCAAACGTACCAATGGAAAATACTCAGCTTTGTAATACATGCTTCCAAGCTTTAAATAAAAATAAAATACCATCGATGTCAACGTACAATGGTTTCAAATTTCCTGAAATGCCTGAAGATTTACCAACGTTGGATTTAATTTCAGAAAGGCTCATATCACCACGTATTCCTTTCATGCAGATTAGAAGATTGAGGCATGTAAATGGTCAATATGGCATTTACGGTCAAATAATAAACGTGCCCGTTTCAGTTAATAATATGGTTAAATCACTTCCAAGGAGTGTTGATGACGATTATTGTATAAATGTCCATATAAAACGTAAAAAAATTCATCGATCTAGTTATTTACACGGTATTATCAACAAACGAACAATCAAAACTTGGCTGCGATTTTTAATTTCAACTCCGTTGTACACAATGTACGATATTAAAATTGATGATTCGTTTTTTACTGATAACCAAATTGACGACCAAATTCAACAAGCTGATATCAGCGAACATATACCGATAGAAGAAAGTTTGACAGCACAACAACAGACATTAATGTGGGATGAAGAACAATATTTACGCATTGCACCTGGTGAAGAAAATGTACCTAAAAGTTTATTATTCGATGAACACGCTGAAGAACTTTCTTTTCCAGCTATTTATATGGGTCAGTTCCGTAATTTTAAGGATAATGTCAAAGTAACACCATTCATGATGGCTTCGAGTGAACTTAGAAGATCTGATCGTCGTGCGGTGACACCATATCATTTATTGTATATGGCAATGAAAATTATGAGAATTCGAGTTCGCGACTCCCTTACAGTAGCCTTCAAGCACGTTGGTAAAGATACTAAAATCACTAGACAGCAAATAGAAGATGATGAGTACATACATAACTGTATTGAAACTAATCTTGCATTTTTAAGATCAATTCCAAATTCTACTTGGTATTGGATGGATCGTAAAAAAGATCCTTTTGCTATGATCAGACAGTTTGGGAAACCAACTGTATTTCTTACTGTCAGTGCCAATGAAATAGGGTGGAATGATCTGCTTCAAAAGTTGTACAAACTTAAACATAACAGTGAAATTTCTGAAGAATTTGCTGAACTATTACACTATCTCGATAAAACAACTCTTGTCAACGAGGATGCAGTTACGTGTGCTATACATTTCAACAAATTAGTTAATGTGCTGCTAAAAATTTTAACATCACCAAAAACTAGTCCATTTGGAAAGTACTATGTTGTCCACTACTTTAAACGGATTGAGTTTCAGCATCGTGGTAGTCCACATGCTCATACACTACTGTGGTTAGCTAATGCTCCATTGGATGCACTCGATAAAAATAAATTGGATGCTATCAAATTAATTGATAATTTAATATCTGTCTCATCTCAAGAAGCATCAAACAATATTAAATTACAAACACACAAGCATACGTTTACATGTTACAAAAAAATAGTTGCAAATAAACCTCAACAATGCAGATTTGAAGCACCTTTCATGCCTAGTAGATCCACTACAATATTATCACCGATGCAAATAGATGAACCAAATTTTAAAGAATATGCTCAACGTTATAAAAATGTTAGAATTAACCTTGAAAATAATGATTACTCTGATATAGATTCCTTTTATAAAAATAACAATATTACTTGTGATGAAGATTATAACAATATTCTTCGAGCTGGAATTAAACGACCAAGAGTGTTTGTCAAACGTCAACCTAGCGAAAAGTGGCTTAACCCCTTTAATCCTTTTGTATTCAACATCATTCGATCTAATATGGACATCCAGTTCATCACTGAAGAATATTCCTGTGCTAATTATGTCGCGGAATATGTGAATAAAACCAACCGTGGTGTTAGTCATTTACAACGACAAATTATTGAAATTATGGATGAGCATCCTGAATTTGATGTTGTTGAAATAACAAGAAAAATAGGCGTAAATATGCTCAACGGTGTAGAAATAACTAGTCAAGAGGCTGCTTGGTATTTGTTACGGGAACCAATGTCAAAGTGTTCAACGGTTGTTACTACTATTCCAACTATGTGGCCAATTGATCGTCAAAGAATAAGAAAGACACTAAAATAATTAGATGCATTGGGTATTGGAGATGATTCAACAAATATTTGGAAAGAAAACTGGTTTGATAAATATCAACGCAGACACGAAGACTTGGAAAATGTAACTTTAGCTCAATTTGTTGCTGGTTATACTATTAAACGCGATGGCACTCACACAAAAAGAAAAGCCCCACGTGTTATTCGTTATCGGAATTACGACATGGGAACAGATCTGAATGAATATAAACGTGAAATGGTAACCTTACACTTTCCGTTTCGAAACGAAGATGAAGAAATACTCGCTGAGATGAAATTTATCGAAATATACAACAACAATGAGAATATAATTTTGAATAGACGCACTGAATTCGAATCTAATTTGGATATACAGAAGACAATTGAAATTTGTCGAAATTTGTGTCGAGAAGATAATTTTCAAGATGAAAACGAAGTGCAAGATGTCACCAACGTGATGCCTGATCCAAATCCATTTCAAAATTTATACGATAACCCTATTTCTGATGTGAATAGTGATCTTCGATTAGCTGTACTCAACAAACTGGGCCCTATTGCTAAAAAACGAGACAACTTGATGCCAAATGCTGAATTTTTTGAGTTGATGAGGATGGCAAATGATAAGCAACAAGAACTTTTGCTACATGTTATCTCACATCTATTATGCTCGAATAGTGATCCATTCCAAATATTTTTCACAGGCCCAGCAGGATGTGGTAAAACTTTTGTTATAAAACTTCTCATGGAGATTTATAACCGCTTCACTGATAACGATGGGTATTGCAACTCTTATATTGCCTGTGCTTCAACAGGTAAAGCTGCTGTTGCAATAGACGGGACTACTGTGCATACTGCTTTAAAAATATCTTTGTCTAAGTTACTTCCCCTAAGTACTGAGGTAGCTCATCAATACAGAGCATTATTTAAATACGTTAAAGTATTAATTGTTGACGAAATCAGTATGATCGGAGCTGAATTACTCGCTCAAATTGACTCACGTTTAAAACAGATTACAGGCAATTTTAATATTAACTTTGGAGGTATAGATGTCATTCTCATTGGAGATTTACGTCAGTTACCACCGGTTAGAGCTACTCCAATCTACAAACAACAAAAACAAAGAATTGTTGGACCTGTATTGTGGCGTGGATTGAAATTTTATGAGCTCGAGCAAGTAATGAGACAAGCTAATCAACAGTTCTCTACAATCTTAACTAAAATTGGAAATGGTGAACAACTTGACGATTTCGAGTTAAACTTATTAGAATCACGTTTTGTAACTATTCAAGAAGCTGAAACTAAATGTCCACATGGGATTCGATTATTTAATAAAAATGAAGCTGTAACAAGATATAATAGTAAAATTTTAAATCTTGCAAAAGAAAAGACAATCTCAATAGCGAAAGATGTATTCACTGGTTGTACTTCGGCAGAGCAAACTACTTCCTTCCGTCAAAAACTACACAAAATGTCATTAATTGATACTGGAGGATTACCTTACGAAACTGTATTCGTGGTAAACGTCTTCTACATGATAACAACAAATATAGACGTGTCTGATGGCTTAGCAAATGGGGCTGTTGGTAGGGTAGTTTATATAGAATATAATGATGATAGAGACGTAAATGTTGTGTGGCTTGAGTTCCCGAACTCATTGAAGATTGGTCAAAAAATTCGAAGAAAAGTCGCTGGACATGTAGCTGCGCATCAAATTAGTAAAACAGCAGTGCCTATTACGAGAAGATCTTCGACTATTTCTCTAAATAATAGCAAAACGATTAATGTTAAACGTTCGCATTTACCTTTAGTTTGTGCCTGTGCAACAACTATTCATAAGTCGCAAGGGAGTACATACCCTGAAATTGTCTATGAATATGATAAAAAACATCCCTTATCATTAGTTTATGTCGCTTTATCACGCGTTACAAGTGTCGATGGGTTATACATCACTACAAGAGACAATGATAAAACATTTTTTCATGGACGAAGACCTTCAACTGCAGTCGCTAATCTACGAACTGAATTTCAAAGACTCTCGAATAATCGTTTGATTACTATCAATAACGATATCTTAAATTTCATTAGCCAAAAAAAAGGATTGACAGTGTATACTTTCAACTGTCAAAGTTTACGCGCTCACTCCATTGACTTAAGTGATTCAGTTATACAAAAATCACAGATTTTGATGTTAAATGAAACTTGGCTGGATGACAATGAATCAGTTAGTATACCACATTTTAATTGCATAGTTCAATATAAACGACCAAATCGTCGAGCTGGAGGAGTTGCTATTTATCACAATGCAAACGATACTACAAATATTATTACTCCTTGCATTAATATGACAGTCAGACAGTCCGAGTTTGTAAGTTCATCAAAGTCATCAGTAGGTGAATTTTGTGTAGCGGAGTGTGTAATGGAAGATGGTCACAAAATTGTTTTAATTGCAATTTATATTTCTCCAAATCAAAAAATTGAAGACATTATTTATTTTTTTAAAAAAACATTATTTCCATACACAACAACTGGAGCATCATATATGGGTAAAAATGAGGATAAGTTACCCATGATTTTAAGTGGAGACTTTAATATAAACTTTAGTTCAGAGACTTCTGAGCCACTGATTAAATTTTTTAATGACGATTTAAATCTATTAATTAATAATGACTCTTCAGTTTCAACAACACGGCATGGCACCACTATTGATGGTGTATTTACAAGATACTTATCTACAGTTTCAACGAGACCATTTATATCATATTTCAGCTACCACAAACCTCTTGTTACTCACGTGCCTATTCAGTCACTACTCGAAGAATCTACGAATGTAAAATAGTTTATTTGAAATATTTATTAATATTGTGCCTACTTGTATAATCTTTGTTATTCAAATTCTATATATTTGCGGCACCTTCAAAAATATGTATTAGTTCGGCTCTAGCGCTCAATCGATTCAGTCTTATTCTAATCTTATACATAACCATTGTAACTATATGTAACGTGTCATCTCGCTGATAAAATAATCTACAAACCGAAGACTTATTTCATCATAACGCTACACCCAGAAGATCACACATAGGTACATACTCCCAGAGTTAAAATATATTTGGTTCATTGCCATAATGATTAATGATTGTATATTTTTACTGTGTTGTCATATTTTTACGTTAATAAAACCTTTTTGTGTGTAATAGACCTATCATTGATTCAGTTGAAAAAAATATACAAAAACACAAAAAAAATGATTTACAATTGATTTGTTTTTGCAATTGTAAAAACACCATCTATGTTCTATTACGAGAACTATTACGATACGTAGCAAAGTAATATTAGAATATAGTATAGTACATATAGTTTGGCTATAGAGATTCGTAAATTAATTTTTATTTTTAATATTGCCGTTTTTGAATATTGTATTTTGAACAATGTTTTTAATATTGTTTTTTGAATTTTTTTTCATGGCAAAGAAGTATAACTTCTCACGCGCGTACAAAAGTACACGCACCCTTTTTTTTTTTTGATTCTTCAGAGTAATTCGTTAGTCTCTTTTTCTAAGTATATCTGTACATGAATAAAAATTGCTTGAATATGAAATTGAAAAAAAATCCTACATATTATTATAGCCACAAATAAATTATTCAAATTTAATTGAATACAGTCCTGTTTTAAATAAACCATTTACCGAATGAATTAACGGTATTTTGACAATAAATATTATCTGCAATTTCGCATTTCCAATTTGCGCAATAATCGGGTCCAACTCAATTAATTATTTTCTTCCGGTCCACGCTTTCTCGACTATAGAGGGCCCGATATAAAATAACATAAGTGAATTTTAATAAAAATTTTGACACCCTACTTGAAGAGATTTCTTAATAGGAATAAGTAGTGCCCTTGTACAAACTGTCTCTTAAATTATTTATCCTGTAAATGTTTTTGTGTGTACAAAATAAATAAATAAATACACGTCTAAACATAATACTGTCCAAACAGGAGTACCACAGGGAAGTGTGCTGGGACCCCTATTATTCCTGCAATATGTCAATGATCTTCCTGACATTATTACTAACCCATGTATATTATTCGCAGATGACATCTCAATAATTCTGACATGTAATAATACAATTGACATACAACAATTCGAATTTAATATTAATAATGTAATAAAAATAATTAATAATTGAATGAATAAAAATAATTTGACATTAAATACTGGAAAAACTAAATACATACAATTTATGACTAGAAATAAACCTTGTAATAAGTTCAATATCCAACATCAAGGACAAATTATAAATGAAGTTGACAATAAAATATTTCTTGGTATAAGCTTGGACAAATACTTAACTTGGGAGACACATAGACATTGTATGTAATAAATTTACCTACGCCCTTGCAAGACTTAGACAAAACTCAACATATTGTACTGCCCTAGCTGCGTATTATGGTTATGTGGAATCACTATTAAGATAATATGGATTATTGCTATGGGGAAACTCTACCCATGTCAAAAGAGCGTTCTTAGCGCAGAAAAAATGTATTCGTGCACTGTGCGGAGTATCACCTCTCGAATCGTGTAAACCGCTATTCAAAAAGACAGGATTGTTAACTCTTGCCTCACTTTACATACTAGAACTGTGTTTGTTTGTAAAAAAAGAAAAGCACCTCTTTAAAACAGCTGCTGAAGTGTACCCCAGAAATACCAGAAATTGGCAAAGATTAGTAATAGCAGAGTATGTAAGCACTTCTCTTCTTTTAAATAATGCGTATGGGATGTGTGTAAAAATAACAAATAAAATACCTGTACAAATAATGTTCTTACCCCCTAAGCAGCTTTGAGCACAATTAAAAAACTGGCTATTGAAAAAGTCTGGTCAAAGATTTTTTAAATAGTCAAGTGACTGCGCATAATGATATTTTGACATTTTATATTCCTTTAAATAAATAAATAAACATTATTATAATTAATTAATATTACATACACATATTACATTACATTTACAGATTGTGACATAATAAGTAATCCACTTTATTATTGAATGTAAATAGGTACTTGCATGCTCCTCAATAAATTATAGATTAAAATCCTTAATTTAATTGTTAGTTAGATAATTAATAATATCTGTAATTTTAATAAATAATTTGCATGCCTAAAGTCTGGCAAATGTGAGCGATATTCGACAACTAACACCATTTTGTAACCACATTTTCGCAAATAAATTATCATTATCATTATGACCCAAACTTAAAATTTGTTTTAAACAGTAAAATATTTTCCTACAAAACACACTGCAAATATGAAAAATATGAAGAAAAATATTTAAGAAAAAGTGTCAGAATAAGAACTATTAGTTTTTAAGTTTTTTCATACCATAGAAGAGATTTACCTTTATTTCTGTCTTATTTTGTTATTGAAGTTATACTTCTTTTGGCGCGATGGAGAAAAATGATGAGAGTGAATTTTTACGATGCGCGCGCACACCGACACCTAAATTCTGCATCGTGAAGTTAGCTACGGCTGCCAGCAATGGCCAACTAAGGAAAATATAGGTTATGATTATGTCATACTCGTGTCACAGTGCTATTTAATAATGTATGTTACACTTACTATAAAACACCTACGAATAATCATTACAAACATAATAAAAATTAAAGTTTCTCAAAAATCCTAACACTTAAACTACGAGTTTAATGGTTAAAACTAAGTTGGCGGGTGTCTATTATACTATGTACTACTTCAATGGTTTTCACCCAAAATGTATGTCATAAAAAGGTTGCATAATAAAAGCTATTGCATATTTCAAGAGATTTTATTAGTTATCATTATAATATATTAATATTTCGTCTAGTTGTGCAGGAGGCGCTATATTTCGTTGGTACCTTGCCCAATCAAGATACCATAATATACTCATTGTAAGTATGGCCACAGCAACCTACTGATCTTCTAAAGATGTATAGGGTACATTATCCAGTGCTCAGGGCTTATTCTGAACCTTTGTCAGTCACGAAACAGGCGATTAAGGAGTCCATATTCATATAGTATTGGTTTTCCAGAAATTGTAGCGAAACTGCGAAAACACATTCACCAAACACAAGTACGAAAGCGAATACAATAGAAAATTAAAATAACTGTGTGCGTGTCGATGAGTTTCAATAGTACCTAAATAGAACTCCAAATACGCTAAAAATATTTAATAGTAAAAATACACAAGAACACGCGTAGAAAGATGAAAGATCGATGACAATACAGTGGCACAGAGTACTTAATCACTATGTACAGTGGTGTTATTTATAAATACAATGGTTACCAAAATGACATTATTAGGGATTACATCATCTTTGTTGTCAATCGATTAATCGATGTCAAAATATTCGAAATGTCATTTAATAAAATTTGCGTAACGATTGAATGGTAATTATAAATATATTACATAGTTTTGATATACCGGGTGTAATCGTTAAGTGTGCACAGGCGATTATTCCGTAACTATTCCAGATGTCAAAAAACTTTAAACTGATAACGAAAGCACTTTACCTAATGAGTAAAATGACAATAATAACTTATTAAAAATAAAACGAGAAATATCCAAAAAATTTACATCAAATACTCCCATACATTTAGTATGAGATAGTAGAAAGGTTTTACTTTCCTTATTTTAAGTGGAATAGTAATTACTCATTTTACTCTTATCATTTTATAATTATGTATGATACGATATTGATGAATTTCAAGGAGATACACGTGTAGATTAATTATCTTACCACTGCAAATTAATAATAAACCTTGTTTCAATATCGTATTGATTTAAACTGCCTGAAAAGCAACATACTAAATAAAAACAAAAAGAAACAGAAACTCTTTGGTGTTGGTTCTAAATTCAAATTCTTTATCGCGGGTTCTCGTTCCCGCCAATTTATTGTGTTTTTTTTCAATTTGCGTTAATAATCATGATTGATGCATCTACTGATTGAAAAATGGCATATTCCAATACAGAAAAGAGGGACATATCAAATATCATATCATAAATAATTATAAAATGATAATATTCCACTTAAAATAAGGAAATTAAAACCTTTCTACTATCTCATACTAAATGTATGGGAGTGTTTAATGTAAATTTTTTGGATGTTTCTCGTTTTATTTTTAATAAGTTATTATTGTTATTTTACTCATTAGGTAAAGTACTTTCGTTATCAGTTTAAAGTTTTTTGAAATCTGTAATAGTTACGGAATAATCGCCTGTGCACACTTAACGATTACACCTGGTATATGGAATACAAAAACATGTAAAAAATTAATCATTATTATAATTATAATCAATAAATGAAACATAAAATATATTATTATGTTCCAGCAATCGATCATTATCAATCGATTCAATCGATTATAAAATCGTTTGTTATGAGGTAAATACTGTGAAAACTTTTTTGCATTATTTTGTTCATTTCACAGAGTACTTAATCACTACGTTTTAGTTCATTTGGCAACAGCAGCTGAAGCTAAGATTTAAATATGTTATAAATAAGACGAATTTTTTGGTATATAGTTTACTCTTGTCTAATCCGATCTTCTAGCACGGATTACATATGGTTTGTGGCCGAAAATTGGGTTTCTCCTTTCAATTTCTGTTTTAGTTTCCGAGATGTCTGAAGATATTACTCAAAGAAATGCACAAAACTGTAAAAAATATTATTTACGAAAAAAAGCTGCAAATCAGGGGGTAGTGAAAAAAAAAACTAACTCTGAAAAGTGTCGACAGTATAGACAACGAAAAAAATTGCTTGCACAACAACTCCAATCTAAGAAGGAAGTTATTCATACTCCATCAACATCAAGTTTGCAAATGATGTTTGAACCTCAGCTAATTACCACAGGTAAATTTTAAATAATTGGAATATCACAGTTATAATTATAAATAATGAGATTAATATCCGGATGACCGAGCTTTGCTCGGTTTAGTGTTGCTTAACAACGCCATTTACTGAAGTAGCTTTAGTATTGCTACTTGCCAATAGATGTCAGGAAGAGTATATTGTACAAGTTTATCATTGCCTGAAAATACCGATAAAACAACATTTTCTAAAAATGAATCCTAGCTAGATCGATTTATCGCCCCCGAAACCCTCTATATACTAAATTTCATGAAAATCGTTGGAGCCGATTCCGAGATTCCAATTATACATATATATACAAGAATTGCTCGTTTAAAGGTATTAGATATAGTTTTATTTAATTAGTTCATTCAAATTAAATTATTTATTTGAATTATTATTAACTATGAAATAATTCAATCTTCATAAAATAAAATTTTAATTAAATTATTTAATTCTAATTTTCTGAATTTAGTTCAATTATGTTACATTTAATTATTTAATAAAATAATTAAATTTAACATAATATTGATAATTAAAAATATTACGATACAATGCAACTTATAATATTGATAAGTACATTGATCATAATTTTCACTCACTTTTAGATTCAACTTCGTCCACTTCAGTGCACAATACTCACAACTGTATTACTGTGCAAGCTGAAGTACACATGGAAAATTCTCATGTGCAGTATGAACATCGTTCAACATCGAACAATATTTCATCAGTAGAAAAACAGCAAGATTCACGCTCTCGTCAACGAGAAAATAATCATCAGTTAGCTGAAGCTTCGATTATTGATGTTTTGTCTATTGAAGACATTGTACCGTATCAAGAATGCAATATGTTAAACCAAGATGTAATCATGGATCAGGAATTACTTCAATCAAACATACCCAATAATTATTGCAACTCGTCAGACCAGTTAATAATTAATCATTCTACCGGTGAACAAATTGATATTGATTTAGATCATATTTACCATATAGCAATTATCATAAATTTGAACGAGCTCGTCGTGAATTTAAAATAATTTTCTCTGACAATTTATTCGGATATTCATGTTCAGTATGTGACAGGTTGTGGTATAAAAACGATTTAAAAAAACCATCTGATGAACATAAGGATATTCTCACAATAATTATACCAAACGTACCAATGGAAAATACTCAGCTTTGTAATACATGCTTCCAAGCTTTAAATAAAAATAAAATACCATCGATGTCAACGTACAATGGTTTCAAATTTCCTGAAATGCCTGAAGATTTACCAACGTTGGATTTAATTTCAGAAAGGCTCATATCACCACGTATTCCTTTCATGCAGATTAGAAGATTGAGGCATGTAAATGGTCAATATGGCATTTACGGTCAAATAATAAACGTGCCCGTTTCAGTTAATAATATGGTTAAATCACTTCCAAGGAGTGTTGATGACGATTATTGTATAAATGTCCATATAAAACGTAAAAAAATTCATCGATCTAGTTATTTACACGGTATTATCAACAAACGAACAATCAAAACTTGGCTGCGATTTTTAATTTCAACTCCGTTGTACACAATGTACGATATTAAAATTGATGATTCGTTTTTTACTGATAACCAAATTGACGACCAAATTCAACAAGCTGATATCAGCGAACATATACCGATAGAAGAAAGTTTGACAGCACAACAACAGACATTAATGTGGGATGAAGAACAATATTTACGCATTGCACCTGGTGAAGAAAATGTACCTAAAAGTTTATTATTCGATGAACACGCTGAAGAACTTTCTTTTCCAGCTATTTATATGGGTCAGTTCCGTAATTTTAAGGATAATGTCAAAGTAACACCATTCATGATGGCTTCGAGTGAACTTAGAAGATCTGATCGTCGTGCGGTGACACCATATCATTTATTGTATATGGCAATGAAAATTATGAGAATTCGAGTTCGCGACTCCC